>JASEVX010000002.1:105753539-105811039 GCA_031761405.1 Serripes groenlandicus
CGATCCATAATTTCAATTAAGATAATCTGACGAAGATCAATTGATAATGATATCTTTTGTTGTTGGTAATACAATGTCGGCCTATCAAACATAGGAAAACGGATAAGGCATGGAAATGTCGTAGTAGCCATATGTGACAATGATATCCAGAGTCAATTATTATATCAGAACCGAGCTAGGTTGTAGTAATTCATAGCCCAAATTTAATTGTATCCTTTTGTGTTTCATATTTTAGACCTCCTTTCAATGATACCTTAACTTTTTCAGCGCCAAAGGCAATATTGACATTTTTGCAAACAATGCAGATTCAGGTGAGCCAGCTCGTAACGAGCTGTCTCACCTGAAATCAGCATTGTTTGCCTTTAAGTTATCAAAATATGCCAATACTCTTATGGAGACGACCGCCTTTGTACTTGGAAGAGTCTACTTTAAACAGTTCGGCGCTGAAAGAGTTAACACTATCCCACATATAGACGCTTTCTTGCAGACGTTTGCAACATTGTTGCTAATAAAAGAAAAAATGGTCCTAAGAAAAGGAGCAATTAATCCATTTGCTACAAGGTTTTCAAAAGTCGTCTGCTTTAGAGGTGTTAGAAAGCGTCTGTATGTGGGAAAGGTTTAGGCAAAAATGCTGCCTGATGTCGTCCGTCGAACTGTTGATCGAGATCAGATTCGAACCTGCAAATTGTAATATCAAATTGATTCACAACTTTTCTTAAAGCAATGCAATTCAAACGTTGTCGTTCGTATGGCAGAATATGCTTAAAAAAGGTCTCGTAATGTTCATGATTCCATGTAACATATATATAGGGCAGGATCCTGCCCACATACAATACATATGCAGCAATAATATGGAGAACGTTATGGCAAAAGAGAAATGTATCATTATGAGCCAGTTCTCCTTTGGCCTCGCTGTTTGCTAAAGTCGTCTGCTGTATATGCATCAGACAACGTATATACATGCATGTGGGAAAGGGAAAGGTATTCGAATGTAGGTTATTCAATTTCCCGTCTTAAATTGGGTTTCTAACGGAATTGATTGTTTTTTTTTATTATTTTTTTTAAGAAAACCTCATTTACAGTATTTGCACTTTGCATATCTTCAGAAATATTAATCAGCAAATATTCTGCGAACAAATTTAAAATTCATTAAAATCAAAAGACTGTTAATTGAAAAATAGTTTATCTGCTAGTATCTCCTTCGTTGAATATTTTTTGTTGTGTTCTTTCTTTGCGTTTTGATCTAGGTGGCGCATTAAGATCTAATCACTCTAGGTCCATTTAATATGTATAGAATTTATGACACTTTAACCCTTTCCCTCACACAGACGCATCTTGACGCCTCTGCAGCAGACACATGTTGGAGACATTGTGGCGAAATGAGAATTTGCTCATACTGCCAATGTTGTCAAATCTATCCAATTATTATGCTGTCATTTATAAAGATTTCCTAAATGTTTGCCTAGATGTGTTGAAGATTGTCTGCTGAAGACTTGTAGTATGTGGGAAAGGGTTAACATCTGATTGGCGCTACCAGACACTTTTTCTTTCGAGTAATAGGGAAATATTGGTTACCTATTTTATTCAAATGATTAGTTGGGTGGGGTTTTTTTCCCCAGGATATTCAGGAATCAATTATAAATTTGTTCATACGTGAAGATATATTGGGCGCGTTAAGCAACATGGCACCAATTAAAGATTGATTTATAAGATAATAGTCCGTCCTTCTGTCTGCTCGTCTGTCTGTCTGTCTGTCTGCACGCGCGTACACATTCATACACTCTCTCCGCCATCTCTCAGCATTATTCATTATTCTCTCGACATTTGTTCTATCAACGGTATAAATGGACTCATTTTATTATTTATTTTCTTAATTTCAAGTCAAAATTCCCATGTAATTTGTTTCGTTATCTCCCAGACAGAACACCAAAACTAGAGAAGATTCGCTGTCTACACTTCGTACACGGCCAGGCCCTCTCGTTCCCCATATCAATAATGTGGCGAAAAAATGATTTCACAATTTCATTTCATTGTATTTTATGTCCGCGAAAGGTGTCAATTCAATTTGTGGATTTCAAGACTATTTTCTTGATATGGATTTTATATTCCTTGCGGACCGAAGAAATTTCCTTTTGTCTCAATAAATATAAATCTAAATTTAATTTAACGGTTTTCCCTAATTGATAACGTCGAGTTTGGAAGAAAAATGCGATGTAATGCCAGCGTTATCGAAAGACCGATCATTGTTGATGCCTCATCTGAAAATGGAACACGATGGGTTAGAACTGGGACCTCAGTTCAGCCATTATTTGATCATACTCAAACATTTCTTACATGCAGACGCATCTGGGCGTATCTGCAGCAGACGGCTTTGAAAATACTTTGGCAAAAGCAGCAACTGGCTTTAAAGAGCAAATTATACATTTTTCCTTGGTTCTCTATTTTTTGTTTAATCTATTCAATGATTGTACCTCAATTCATGGAAAATATTTCCATTCAACCTAGATGATTACAAGGTCGTCCGCTGCATATTTGTTGTAAAGACTTAACCCTTTCCCTCATATAGACGCTTTCTGACGCCTCTGCAGCAGACGGCGTTTTGAAAACATAGTGACAAAAGAAGAAATTGCACAAAACATGCAATTTCTCCTTTTGCCACAATGTTTTCCACTTTTTGTCATAGGTTATCCATTCAATTATGGAGATTATTTTCTATGTTTTGACAAAATACGTTCAAAGTCGTCTGCTGCAGAATTGTTGTATGAGGGAAAGGGTTGATGGTATAACAGCCGGAGACCGTTCATCGATCCCCTGTCGGGCCCTTCCAGAATATAGAAGAGGCTGTCCTCCATGACGCCTAGTGTATTTTACCCGAGAAACAGCATGGTATACATGGTATAACTCAACAACTGTTGAAAGCTGCATAAACCTTTATTGTATAAGCAAGTTAATTGTTTGCAGTTTTGAAGTTATCACTTACCAAGATACAACACAACTGCAGCAGGAGACTTTGAGAATATGTAGGTTAACTAGAGAACATGTAGGTTAAATAGAAAACATGTAGGTAAACTAGAGAACATGTAGGTAAACTATAGAACATGTAGGTAAACTAGAGAATATGTAGGTAAAATAGAGAACATGTAGGTAAACTAGAGAACATGTAGGTAAACTATAGAACATGTAGGTAAACTAGAGAACATGTAGGTAAACTAGAGAACATGTAGGTAAACTAGAGAATATGTAGGTAAACTAGAGAACATGTAGGTAAACTAGAGAATATGTAGGTAAAATAGAGAACATGTAGGTAAACTAGAGAACATGTAGGTAAACTATAGAACATGTAGGTAAACTAGAGAATATGTAGGTAAAATAGAGAACATGTAGGTGGTAAACTAGAGAACATGTAGGTAAACTATAGAACATGTAGGTAAACTAGAGAATATGTAGGTAAAATAGAGAACATGTAGGTAAACTAGAGAACATGTAGGTAAACTATAGAACATGTAGGTAAACTAGAGAACATGTAGGTAAACTAGAGAACATGTAGGTAAACTAGAGAATATGTAGGTAAACTAGAGAACATGTAGGTAAACTAGAGAATATGTAGGTAAAATAGAGAACATGTAGGTAAACTAGAGAACATGTAGGTAAACTATAGAACATGTAGGTAAACTAGAGAATATGTAGGTAAAATAGAGAACATGTAGGTAAACTAGAGAACATGTAGGTAAACTATAGAACATGTAGGTAAACTAGAGAACATGTAGGTAAACTAGAGAACATGTAGGTACAAAAGAGAACATGTAGGTACAATAGAGAACATGTAGGTACAATAGAGAACATGTAGATACAATAGAGAACATGTAGGTACAATAGAGAACGTGTAGGTAAAATAGAGAACATGTAGGTAAAATAGAGAACATGTAGGTACAATAGAGAACATGTAGGTAAAATAGAGAACATCTCTTTTTATGAAAGAATAGCTTTTTAATACAGTTGAGAACAATAGTTGAAATAGGAGAAATTGCTCATGATAGCGAAATTCGTCTGCAGATGGGAAAGGGTTATTAACCCTTTCCCACCTGCAGACGCATTTTGACGCAATAGCAGCAGACGACTTTTGAAAACATTGTGGCCAAACGTGAAATTGCTCATGATGAGCAATTTCTCCTTTGGCCACAATGTTTCCAATTTTATTTAACAATTAAGCTAATTTTTATGGAGATTTTCCAGGTTTTCAAAGTCGTCTGCTGAAGATTTGTTGTATGTGGGAAAGGGTTATTAAGCAATACTTTAAATAAGAAAACACGTCTTTTATTAAATAAAGTAGCTCGGCATGATCAAGAGTGTTTATCTGTGGGTATAATTAGAAATATACTCACGTCTAATAGTTTTAACTGTAATTAAATTCGATTTATTTTTATTTATCTACTATCTTGAGTGACCAATCAGACTTCGACGATGGGTTAAATAATTCCAATAAAGCAGGTTGAGGGTTAATATTGAAAGACTCCCCCTCGCTCACCATGTTAATCAGGGAAAATAAATGTGGTTAAGAAACAAAAATTATATAGTTAATACAATGTTGTTGGGGTTTTTGCGGTGGAAAAATACTTAAATAGAAATGACTTTCAGCACGCAAGTTCATTCTCAGATGATTTGGACACATTTCTTATTAGTATTAGGAATTTAATCGAGAATTGAATGATTCATTCCGAAGAATGGACGATGGTCATGTGGGACGTGCCAAGTTATCAAAGTTTTCTTTAATCTGCATGGCAATGTAATTGTTTAACCCTTTCTAATGAAAGGGCTAACTTTGACACACCAGCAGCCGACGACTTATTCAAACGTTGTGGTAGATACAGTTTCAACTTTATTGAATAAGTTCAGATTTTCAATTCATTTTCCTAGATGTTTCCAAAGTCGTCTGCTACAGATTTGGTATATGTGAGAAATAGTTAAAACAATACAATAATGCGATATAATTGCCATTTTAACATGAACCCGGTGAAGTCGACTTTTGGCGTTACGTGCAGTAGGCGACTTTCGAAAACGCTGTTAGAGCAATTTCTCCTTTGTCCTCAATGTTTTGAACTCAGTTTTAAAATCATTATTTTCAGGAGTAACTTACGATAGTTGCAAACGTGGTCGATTTGTAAACCCTTTCCCCAATCTGTAGCAGACCCATCATAATGAGCAATTACTCCTTTTACCAAAACGTTTCAAAAAGACGTCTGTTGCAGATACGTCCAGATGCGTCTGCATGTTGAAAATGGGATTGTATTTCAACTCTGTTCAATAAACATACTTTCATTTATAGAAAAGTTCGCATTTGCAATTAACTCCTTTTACTTCAATGTTTCCAATAACTAAACATTAAGTTATAGAGGCTTTTCATTCTTGTGCCTCGTTGTTTTCAAAGTCAACTGGAGCAAATTCGTTGTATGTGGGAAAAGGTTTAAGAGTAAATCCACTGACATTTTCTTTTTACAATGGCGTTTCTGAAATCGTCTTTTTTTTATAATCAGACTGTTCTTTTTCAAACAGAGTATCAGGTGCCCTTGCGCCGGTAATGTGTTTGGCAGTGCTTTCCTCGCGATCACAAATTCCGATCTAATTCAATTGAAACAATATTAGAGCATTGGATCCAAATAGCAGGCGATGAACCCGGCAAATTAGATCAAATTAGGCCATCGATGGTGGATAAATAAATTACTTTGGGGTATTTGTTTGGCCCTTCCACGCTAGTTTGATTAAATCTTAAACTATAGATCACAATGGGGCTCATGCTGAAGGATAATTGAAACGAATTGGCGGTCATTATAAGGTATAAATATCGTTACTTAGAGCCGGAGTGCGAGTTCCCCGAGCCCCCTCGGGGCAATGCTTGCGTTTTCGTGCTAAATACGTACACTCGCCCCCAATGTGGATCATAATTATAATGAGTCGTTCCACGAAAAAACCAGCATTATGGACTATGTGTGATGTATCGACCTGGATCAGACTGCGCAGTCCACGCAGGTTTTCTCGTGACACAGCCGATATGTTGACGTGATATACATGTGGTTTAGGGTTGTGATTAACCCCTACTACACATATAACAAATCTTCAGCCGACGGCATTGGAAATATGAAACATCTCATTAAATAAAATTATAATTATTTAATATAGTTGAAATAATTATGTCGTCATGAGCAATTTCTCATTTTTGTCACAATGCTTCCAATATTCGTGTGCTTTGTCTGCATGTTGGGCAAGGTTTTTCAGAACCAGAACAGTAAGAAAAAAAGTAGGTCATTTACAAACAATATCGATAGGTATCCTTTCAATCTACGTACTGCTTCCATTAACATGAGTTAAGATATTCTGACTTATTTAAGACCAGAAAGAATTTACTGATTTGATCGGGAATAAAAACGACATTCGTATTTAATTTGCATTTGTTAAACTTTACATATATATAGCTACCATATTCATGTAACGGAATATTTAATTATGTTTTACTTGTTAAGTTTATTTGTAGAAATAGCCTCAATTAACATCATAGTTCTTTGACAAATGCCTTTGAGGCTTTGTTAAAACATTATTTTGCGTTTTAACATTTAAAAATGGTCTCACAGAATACTGAGCAGCGTCTGGTCGCGTCTGGTCGCGTCGGACCATCTTGGGGGGAGGGGGAGGGTGGGTCTTATTGACACTTCGTAATGGGACTTTTGGTGTGGAACTAATGGGGCTACACGTCTAGCTTAATTTGTCAAAGATACATGCATAACTCAATTTCATCTAGACGTATATTGATATTGTGCGGATAAACGGGCTCGCCTGAGTCTCCACTGTACGCATATGCATTAAGACTCCCACATAAATGCGGGTCCATTTCTTCATCGACAAATCAACATACATATTGCTTTTGATACAAGTTAACCATTTCAGAATTCCTTTTGTGTTTATTAAACTGTTTAAATTAGACAGTTAATACCTTGTTTTAAAATTCACAAATGTGTCTGTTCACTTCAGATTTACACGTTTTATATATTAGACCGAAGTATTAATGCTTATTAATCATTCATATTCATTCACTGACTATTCTACGTGGCACGTTAAAGTGAGCCGTACAATAGGGATAAAACAACTTCGGTGCATTTACGAAAAGTGTAGATACAGACCAACATACACATTCGCACAGTCTGAAACTGGAGCTGCACTGGTTTGCAGAAGATTCTTCTGACAGACTGTTAGATATCATTGGTAACATAATTAAGTCTATACAATTTGCTAGAGGTTTATTTACTGTTTACTTGACGACAAATTGGAGAACCATGCTAATGTTGATTAGTAACTTGCAGTTTTGAAAGCTCGTTTCGTTTTTAAATTGTTGCATATGTCCTGTGATTGGGGCCCGGCATGCAGTTGTTTGTCGGTGAAGGTCATCGTAAAACTTAGTGTGTACATTCTTCCAGAGTATCTTTCGTTGACATATGTTTGTCGGATAAATGCCCCTTTTATGACGTTACCACAATGCTACTTAGTCTCTCAATATACACACATAAACAGGATCGTTTTAACCTATTTATGCTGATAAAACCCAAATACAATTCTCCGGATAATTGGTATTAACTTTTAAGCGATGAATTATCGGGCGTTTTAGCCCGTCCCTCCGGACTGATCATACAGACGTCAGGTATAAAATATTAAAGGTATCTCAGATAAGACCCGTTATTATGACCACTTCAGTTCTGATCACTAATTCTGTTTTATCAATACCACTTTCAGAGATTTGCGATATAAACAGATTTGTATGCATAATTTATAGTAGAACAAACATCTCCCCTAGGTGGGGTCCACAGTGTTGTAGATATACCTTGTATCACGTGGTAGCTACGCCTTTATGGAATTCAATCATCGATTTTAGTGCGCTGCTTTTTAGTCGTTTACCTGTTATGCTATATTAGATTTTGACGGCTGCGAAAACATCTTAGATAAATAGTGAACCGTGTAGACATTAGAAAATACAACTTTGATACTGAATCGAAAATATTATGGGTAATGGAGAAATGCTCGTTTGGAGTTGTCTGCTGTTGATGGCGTCATACGTCATATGTATCAGAGAAAATGTTGCCTTTCCCTTCTTGTTCTTCGTTTACAGACGACATCTCTTCACACAACAATATGAAAAGTATCATTTGTAGAATTTAGTTAACAAATTTAAAGCCATAGCAATTGTTTATCAAACCTCGCATCTATCAAGAGGAAAAGTATTTTTATGCGAATAAGTCAATACAAGCGGGATCATGTTTAACTATTTCCAACATATAGACGTTTTCTGACGCCTCTGCAGTAGACGATTTTTGAAAATGTTGAAACAAAAGAAGAAATTGATCGAAACGAGCAATTTCTTCTTTTATCACAATGTTTTCAACTCTATTCTACGTTTAAAGTTTCTTTTATAGAGGTTTACCATACTTTTACTTAGATGTTTTCAAAGTCGTCTGCTGCAGATGTGTTGTATGTGGAAAAAAGGTTAAAGCCAACGAGGGTGGGCTTAAGTGCGAGGACCATGCCTTTGCGAGGACAGTGCAAGCGCATATGGGCCTACCCGTTTGTTCGCACTAACGATCTACAAATATGTAAGATGTGGGACATAGGAACACCGTACTGTATATGCCGTGCTTACGTATATAAAACGATTGACGCAACAACACTTCAGAATTCATAAAATTAGTAAGCATTTTCCAACATGTAGACCCTTTCTAACTCCTCTGCAGCAGCCGACCTTTGAAAACATTGCGGCAAGAGAAAACATTGCTCTTTACAGTAATGACACTTTCATTTTTAAAGGTTTTCAATTTTTGTTCCAAGATGACTGCTGCAGATGTGTCGTGTGCGAAAAAGAATTAACATTGCATACATTTTCCGTTTTAAAAAAAGCCATTGATGAAGTCTATTATTATCAAACTTTCTAGTCTTAATGCGTCGTTAGGTTCAGCACGTTCATTGTTCCTACTGGAGTCAATCAAATCGATAATTTATTGTTATGGGAAATCGTAGAAACGTCGGCAGTCACTTAACAGAGGAATAACAAAATAATCACACGGGAACCAGTCATATCAACCTAATTTGCATATTCATTATTAATGAGACGTTTGATATCTCTGCTCAAATCTTGATCTCTAAACGCTCACTGGTATTGGTTATGGCCTGGTGCTGAGCTTTAATACAGGTGGAACATTGATGAGAAAATAATGCTAGATTTGGTCCTCGATAAGGAAATTGATACAGTGAGATCCTTCCAATAGTATTATAGAATTGATTATATTAGCATACGAGTAGATCTTTTACCGGTTTCGGAATTCACACTTACTAAAACACGAATATTAAGATGACGCCTTCTTGAAACGTCATAGAAAAAATGATAACATATTAGTATTAAATAAACAAAATATGACATTTTTTTTGCAATATAACATAAAATAAAAGAAACCACATTCTATCTATGGAAATAAATGCATGTACTTGTTTAAATGGAAAAGAGTATCGTTGCTTTTTGTCCTTTTTCATACGAATATCTCACATGCTATAAATCTGCACATAACCTGCGTTGAAAAACAAAGGAAAACTATGGTAAATCTCGAAAAAAGTAAGCATCGTTATTAAAAACAATCCCATAGGAAGAAGATTATTACATAATAATCACCTTCCAAAAAAATACTATTGAAAGCATTGTTACAAAAGGAGAAATTATTTATTATGAGCATTTTCTATTTCTGCCACAAAGTTTTCAAAAGTCGTCTGCTTAACATGCGTCTTAATACGTCTCCATGATGGTAAATATTGTTTAAAGTGCTCAAGACAATTATTTCTATTTCGTTTCAGGATCCCCGGTTAACAGGATACCTATTATGGCGAAACAGACACTCGACCTTTACGAGCTATTTAAACACGTGGTCTCAAAAGGCGGGCTAGTCGAGGTCATCAACAAGAAATTATGGCGCGAAATTACAAAAGGCCTAAATCTACCATCATCTATCACAAGTGCTGCATTTACTCTTCGGACACAGTAAGTGGTTTAACATCAATCATGGTAGTAGTAAATATACAATCAGGGGATGTGCAGAGTCTGTTTAGAGTATCGCTTTGCGTGTATGTTGTTTTACGTCGCTGTCAACACTATTACAGTAATATCACGGCGTTTTCTGGGTAAAGTACCAGAACCGCTAGTAAGCTTATTTATACACCAGTTGTAATGATATGCCTAAGCGACAAAGAGGGAAACCAGCACTAGTGTTTAAAGCCTTTGTTATGACTCGATTATAGATCGAACCATGGACTCCCGCTCTCGAATCGGACGGTAGTATAACTACATAACAAGTGACGTTATTTTGTGTAGTTATAGGCGGAGTTAATATAAGAATTGAGCATTAATGTCGAGCGCGAGGGTAAACAACGTCACCGAACAACAACAACAACAACAACAACAACAACAACAACAACAACAACAACAACAACAACAACAACAAGAGGGTCTATTTCCACCAACCGTACTTAGCGTTAAGTAATACCTAACTACTTAAGCGTATATAATCATCATGTTTGTTTCCCTAATAGAAATGCATAAAGAGATATTTTCGGGTGTCAAAGCATTATATCATTTAATTTTGATTTCAGATACATGAAATATTTATATCCCTATGAATGCGAGAAGTTGCGATTAAGCACACCTCAAGAACTTCAGGCGGCCATTGACGGAAACAGACGAGAAGGGCGAAGGTCAAGTTACGGGTATGACCTTTCACCGGGACCAACCCTGATCCCCTCCACCCATCCCCACCCCCACTTAATGAATGGTATGATGAACGGGAAGTTTGGTGGAGCCGGTACAGGTATGTTGCTAGGTATAAAATAGTTTTGTATTTTATAACTTTCATATTCTTGTCTTTCTCTCTTGATTTTGGGGGTAGGTTTACAACAGATTAATCCATATGACCCTTACGTTAGAGATACCAATATTCCCGTAGATGAGCGAAGTCTAGATTCAGTATTCATTTCAAAGCGCCTTGCTAAATGAAGATAACAATTGCACAAGTAATTTGTTACTTCAATATTCAAACTTAAATAGAATACTTCATCCATAAATATAAGACCAGTTCATAAAGTCGTCATTTAAAAGTGCCATGCTTAATGGAGATCGCAATTACACACGAAATAATCATAACTGTTATGTCACTAAACATTCGGAATTTAATAGAGTACTCCGTCCTTTATTTCATATTTCATATTTCGTTAAATTTAATGGTTCATAGCTTATAGCTCAAATGTATAGTCTGAACTCAAAACAAGTACACTAAGTAAATCGTGTATAAAAAACACATAGAACTAATTTGTAATTTGTTGTCTTTTAGAACGACGGTCCCCTATCAGCAGTCTCCGACAGTTTTGGCAACTTCAAGCCCAGCAACAGTTGTGTAAGTGAAATCAAACATACATTGACCCTCTCAGTGCCCAATTTCAAAAATGAAAAATCATCCATGTTCAAAATCTGACGACGCCATTTTTCATGTAATACGAGTTCAGAATATTTTGATAACTAAAAGGCGAAAAATGCTGATTTCAGGTGAGACAACTCGTTACGAGCTCAATCACCTGAATCAGTATTGTTTGCCAAAAAAACCTTCTATTTAGCAATTGGCGCTAAAAGTTAGTTGGACTTCGTAATAAAACTCACTAATAAATACATATTGGGGTAATATTAATAATTATATAGTTTTGTACTCTGTCTTATACATCATGACAATATGTTTAACCCTTTCCCACATACAACACATCTGCAGCAGACGACTTTGAAAACATAGTGACAAAAACCTAGAAAATCTCCATAAATATAGCTTAATTTTTAAATGAAGTTGAAAACATTGTGGCCAAAGGTGAACTTGTCATGGTGAAATTGCTCATGAGCAATTTCACCTTTGGCCACTATGTGTTCAAAAGTCGTCTGCTACGGAGGCGTCAGAAAGCGTCTATATGTGGGGGAAGGGTTAACATGTAGGAAGTTTGAATGTCACATAACAAAGTACAACCGATTACAAAAAGTTGTAGTTAACCCTTTCCAGGACACAACAAATCTGCAGCAGACGCCTATGAAAACACCTTTGCAAACGTTTTATCACTGAATGATATTTTCAGAAGTCACCCCCCTGCCTGTGCTTGAACATGCGTAAATATCCTTTTAACCCTTTCCCACATACGACAAATCTGCTGCAGACGACTTTGTAAACACCCCACTCCCCAACATTTGGAAAATCTCTATTAAAGAGAAGTCTATGTATTAAATAAGAGTTGAAAACAGTGAGAGAAAATGGAGAAATTGCTTATAATGAGCAATTTCTCCATTTGTCACAATGATTTCAAAAGTCGTCTGCTGCAGAGGCGTCGTAAAGCGGCTATATGTGGGGAAAGGTTAAAAGCGTTAACACAGTGTAGTGTCCATTGTACGATTATGATTTGTTCTATGACTGCACATGCACACATCTCCTACTCGTCATTCCATGTCTCGTGCTTTCATATTGTTTTTTATGACACGTGCATTTCTAATTCATGTTTTTTTTAGTACAAAACCTACGTGACTTTTATGTGTACAAAGCTTCAAGCTTCAAGTTTCAAGTGTACAGTGAAACGATGACTACGCAAGATTATATTAACTCATGCATGCGCCATATAATTTAATATAAGATATGAAATTTAATACCAAATTCATCACTCGAATATATTACATGTTAATATTTGTGTATACATTTCATGAAGTGCGTGCTTTGCATACTTGCCTGTTTAATTGCAAGCTTATTCAAACTAGAAGTATGTTATTAATTTTTAAGATTCTATTGCATTTTTCAGAATATTAGAAACTAGTAAAGCTAATTCCGTTTCTTCCCTTATTACCCAAATTACAAAACGGGTTTAACCCTTTCCCTCATACGACAATTCTGCAGCAGACGACTTTGAACATATTTGATCAAAAAATAGAAAATCTCTATAATTGAATGGATAACTTATGACTAAAAGTGGAAAACATTGTGGCAAAAGGAGAAATTGCTCGTTTTGAGCAATTTCTTCTTTTGTCACTATGTTTTCAAAAAGTCGTCTGCTGCAGAATTGCCGTATGAGGGAAAGGGTTTAAACGTTAGAATAGTAAAGCGCAGTATGTAATTCTAGAAGTCAGGTTTATATAAAAATGGAGATGCTTCTAATTTAATAGCCGTTTAGTAAAGAGAAGTAAGCCGTACTTAAATCATTAATTCGGGGGGAAAAGTTTCGACTTAAATTATCTAGGGGGACGTTAAACCTACCATTGTGTTTAGACATAAACTTCTTACCAATCAGCTGATCTCATAACTTTGAATTATCTATATACTTTTCTGCTGCTTTCCTCTCAAATATCTATTATAATAAAGATATATGCCTTTTTTATCCTTTATCGAATACGACACGTTATTTTAAGTCATGCCCATTCCGGAAATGCAAATTGCTGAACTAAAGTAGTGTATCAAAAGTAGAAATTGCTGGACTAAATATTTAAAAAATGCTCACCTCAATAAAATAAAAAGAATGTCAAAAGAAAAGATTGCTTGCTTGAAGTATTGTCTTTGTAAAACATCTTTTGGTGAGCTAAATTACTGTCTCCTGTCATTGCTGGTCTTGTTTATTGTCTAAATAAATAATTGCTGTTACCAATCCTAAGTATGGTTTTTCGGTCAATGTTGGTCTAAACTGTTGTCACAGAAGTAGAAATTGCTGAAACGAGGTTTGTCTCAAAGATTAGAAACTACTGAGCTAAAGTATTGTTTTGTAATGTAAACTGTATTGATCTAAAGGAACCAGATGCATATACTTATGGTGAAAAAGCGGAGTTGTTTCATTTGGGAATACAGCCCACATTTTACCTGTATGTTTTCCAATTCGTCATCTTCAGATTTATTGCATGTGGGAAAGGGTTAATTACCCAAAATGTAAGGATAGAACAGTTAATTCAATAAATAAAGCAGGATAGGGGTTTTAACAATGACTCCGAGCAGCTGCGGGACTTTAATTGGATTACCTCGGTCTTTGTCTACAAAATATGTACCATGCGTCGTAATATGTTAAATTATCTGCCTATTTATATTGTTTTCCAATATAGAAGTAAAATTGCTTTATCGTTTAAAATGGTAGGTCTATTAACCCTTTTCCAACATACAGCAAACCCGCAGCAGACGCCTTTGAAATGATGTTGGCAAAACCCCCAGAAAATCACTATGAATTAAGGTATAATTACTGCACAAAGTTGAAAACATTGTGGCAAATGGAGAAATTGCTCGTTTTGAGCAATTTCTCCTTTTGCCACAATGTTTTCAAAAGTAGTCCGCTGCGGATGCGTCAGAATGCGTCTACAAGTGGGAAAGGGTTAAAAGCTTTAACATTTTACTTCTCTCTACCAAACTATGCAGCTTCTGAAAACATTGTGGGAAAAGGAGAATTGGATGATCAAAGACAATAATTAAAATATCAAGTTATTCTTTACAGTATGCAGAGATGGAGAGTGGTTTCTGTGTAAATGGTTATACGTTTGTTTCTATACGACTACGGTCGTTTGGCTCGATCTGTCACCCAAATTCGTTTTTAACTTATCCTGCTTTTATAAATATTCAATATCTGATGCTTTTCTAAACAATTTGATACATACAACACATTAACCCTTTCCCTCATATAGACGCTTTCTGACGCCTCTGCAGCAGACGGCTTTTTGAAAACATAGTGACAGAAGAAGAAATTGCTCAAAACGAGCAATTTCTCCTTTTGCCACAATGTTTACCACTTTCAGTCAGAGGTTATCAATTCAATTATAGAGATTTTCTATTTGTTGACAAAATATGTTCAAAGTCGTCTGCTACAGAATTGTCGTATGAGGGAAAGGGTTAAGTTAGTACGTGGAGAATGGATACATCTGGATTAAATCAGATAATTATAGAACCTTAAATGGTTAAAGGTTTAACCCTTTCCAGTATACAGCACTTATGTTCCAGACGACTTTAAACAAAAACATCTAGTCAACACATGGAAACTCTCTTTAAGTGAAGGTATTATAATCATTGAACAGAGAGAGTTTACAATTTGTGTAAAAAGAAAAGAAATCGTAATAATAAGCAATTTCTTCTTTTGTAACAATGTTTTCAAAAGCTGCCTGATGTAGGCGAGTCAAAATACATCTACACGTGGGGAAAGTGTTTTTAGGTTTAAAGTGCGACGATCGTTCCTATTATGAAGTAATCAGGACTTCCTCTCTGGGTTTTGAATGGGCCGATTGCATGCGATGTGGCTATATTCTGGGTGACGTTTGGGCTTTGTAATCTCCACTCAATCTATGGTTGGCCTTTTCTTCATATCCATTGACTGTTATTAAATAGCGAACATGATATCAACTGATTCGATGCCGTGATGATGTGAGAGAAACGGCTCTATAGAATGGGTAGTGGTAAATAGAAAGAGTGAAAGTTATGGCCAGTCGTTGTGTTATTACTTCGTAAATGAGATATCTCTCTAATTATAAGAAAAGATATCTTCTAAATAGAGAGATATCTCTCAAAGGCAAAGGCATAATTTACTAAGATGAAGAGATATAGAAAGACAGTTTGCCATTGAAGTTCACGTCTGAATTAGGTTATAAGAAAACGACACCTGATCGTGGGAAATGTCAATGTTCACAGCATGAGTACCTGTTGTTCCATGATATAAATAAAGTTTTGCGTATGTGCAGCAGACTCCTCATATAGACGCTTTCTGACGCCTCTGCAGCAGACGGCTTTTTGCAAACATAGTGACAAAAGAAGAAATTGCTCAAAACGAGCAATTTCTCCTTTTGCCACAATGTTTTCCACTTTTAGTCAGAGGTTATCCATTTAATTATAGAGATTTTCTATTTTTTGACAAAATATGTTCAAAGTCGTCTGCTGCAGATTTGTCATACGAAGGAAAGGGTTAAGAATCTCTAAAATTCAAGCACCAAGGGGAATGGGTTTGGGTCTAAATAATCGAAAGTATAATCTCGAGACACGATTTGGAAAGAAAAGTCGTCAATGTAACAGGGAAAAGTTTAACCATTTCCAACATGCAACAAATTTGCAGGCATCGACCTTGTATGTATACGCATTTAGTAAAACATATGGAATCCCTCTATAAATAAAGGACAACATTTTATAGAATAACGTTGAAATATTTTGACAATAGGAAAAATGCAGATTATGAGTACTTTTATTTTTTGCGACAATGTTTTCAAAAGTCGTCTTCTTCAGAGGCGTCAGAAAGCGTCTGTATGTGGGAAATGGTTAAGACGTTTGATCGCCAAAGGGCCACCGGGTATTGCTCACTTTTATATGTGCCCCTAACTCAATTAAAAAATCGGACCCCTCGCTCTGATGAATTATGGGTACACGAAAATTACCGGTTTACGAATCAAGGACATATAAATCTTCGTATTTAAATACAGTCTTCCGATGAAGCTGTGATCAGCTGAAAAATTGAGACAAATAAATTGTTATGGATAATTTTTTAGGAGGAAACTCAATATTCTGCACTTACAATCATGGGCAGACGATCCCTCTCGCCGCTTGTCGTCTGCTTGTATTCAAACTTCCCCTCCTTTCCTCATAAAAACAATCTGCACTCCGCAAAGAGTATCAACGTGCATTTTCTTATTTATAATGGTTAAGGAATTTAAATGAATAAACTAATTATTGCACGTATAAGAAAATAAAAGAAAACTAGAAAAACAGTGTGTTTTTTTCTATTTTATTTAAACAATTTTGCTTCGAAGCCATGTTCACCTATCTTGAAAATGTGAAGGGTAAAGGTCAAAGAGCACCATAATTGGCAGGTTCAGGTTTCTAGCGACTACCCGTCAAGAGTCACATCTGAATAGACGATTCGCCATGACGAGCATAAAGCAAGACCTTTAAAAAGATCAAGTTTCGATTATAAACCCACAACATCTCAATTAAAGGATGGTTTAATACGCGGCTAGGTGACAGATGAATTTGTCGAAAATAATATCAGAAATTAAAATTGTCCCTGGACGGACATGGGAAAACAGCCCCGCCTTGGGGTTATTTTAAACATCACGGTGATGCCGACGATATTCGACGTGTCTGAGGCCGACGACTACGATATAAAAACATTGTGGAAAAAAGAAAAATGTGCTCGTGGTGAACAGTATCTCCTTTTCCCACTTTGTTTTTTAGTCGAAATTTTTTATTTGCATTAATTGTTTATAGGGCGAACTATACACTCACAATATAATATCCAGGCAACATTACTGGCACTTTGTATATAAACTAGTATGATGAAATTGAGCATCGGTTTCAAACAGAAATGCGTTATATTAGACTACGTGTATGAACAAGAATCTTTTCTCTCTGCAAAAACGTGTAAAATAAAACAGGGGCTCCAATTCCCATGCCACTTTTAAAATTGTTGCCGATTTGATATATTTCATTTATCACTGAACATTCTTTCGTGTCAGCGGAAAGTTTCTATTATATTAAACCGTTTCTCAAATAAAAAATAAACGGAATTCTTACATTCCGACCGAATAAATGGAGTTTTATAATTATGGAGCATTGGCGGAAATAAGCCGAATTAAATCGAACACAATAAATATAATTATTATCGTTCGCTTGGTTTTAAAACTGATTATCAGACTGGTAGAGGATTGTAGATCTTCTAAACCAGTTGTCTTTAACCCTTTCCCACATACATAAATCTGCAGCAGACGACTTTGAAAAGTATAATGTCCAAAATATATAAATATTTATAAATGATAGTATGATTTCAAAAGTAGTCTGCTTCAGAGGCGTCAGAGAGCGTTTATATGTGGAAAAGGGTTAATGTGTTGTATATATATATATATTTTTAAATGTACTGAAATACTTTTTCTTTATTTTACGAAATAACATATTTCCCTCACTATTCCATCATCCGAATAGATTAAATGTAAATCTCCGTATTGTATATATCTGAAGTGTTTTTGAATTAAATGGCGATTTTTTTTGTTGACAATACTTAGACATTTAGAGGTGTTTGTTTTCTGAAATTTGTGTTTAAAGGCAGAGCGTGTAGCGTTCAATATGCACTTCCTAACCGGTTTCTTGCTTTAAGTGTAGCTTCTGCTAAAAAATGGGATTCTCACATATTTCAATGTGCATCTTTATACGTTGTTTTCGTTTATTGTCCTGATACCTCACTACTTATACTTCCATACACTATGGTATCCCATTGTTAATTAAATGCGTGCATCTGCCCGTCTGTCATTAAATTTACTTTGACATGCAAGTTTGGACGGATATTCATGTATCATAGTACATACTCCATTTTCAACCAAGTGAAATTGCAAAGTACAATGTATAACTCAATCACTGCATTGAAATTCATACCTGGTTAATAAGTAATGCATATAATTTCCATATAACAATCCTATGTTCGTTAGGCATGAAAAAGGTGTTTTAAATGTTTGATCAATTGAAGTAGATTTTAGTCCGTCGTGGCGCATCGCTAATTTTATTACAAACGTTTGAAAGAATAAAGATGTTAATTGGTACAAACTATAAATCCCTTAAGTATTAATCAAATAATCGCACCAATCGGATCATTCATTATTTAACTGAATCGCTGAATAACGTTTTCTTGATACAATATACACTCATTAACCGGATGACACTCTTTAAGCGAAAAACACAGACCAAGATCAGACTATGCAGTTCACTTCCTGCCATTTATAATACAAAAAGGGCTAATTGTGTAGGTAATCCTACTGCATCAAGTTACAAAACAAAGAGATTCTTAAATCAAAGTTATGAAATAAACGCACACTGAATTATTTAGATATGAGCCGTCCCGCGAGAACACCAACATTGTGGTCTCTTCGTAAAGAATCGCCGCGCAGGTATACCCGGGCAGACACTTTTCGCCTCCTGTGGATTTTCTGTTTCAGTAATCATTACTAAGACGGATTTGTGTAGGTTCGGATCAGTCTGCGCGGGCTGTGCAGGCTGATCTGGGTTGATCTGGGTCAATACGTTACGAAGAGGCCATAATGCTGGTTTTCTCGCGGCTCAATTACAAAGTTATGAATCTTCAAGCAATCGTTAAACGTGATTTCATTGCGGACTTTCGTTTGATACTCAACCGTACAAATAAATACCTGGTATTGAATAAATAATTATTGAACAGAACAGAAAATAACTTTTAATGAAAGCATATGCAGCTTATAGTTGATTAACACAAATGTACATGTAGCATGTGTGCAGACAATACAGTAATGGAGAGATAGTAACTATTTAAGTCCATTTATGTTATACACATACAAACATACGTATACGAGTTTTCTTTTATTTTCGTTTTTTTATCTTTAAGGTGATGAAGACAGTTTACCTCCAACCCCCACCCACCGAAACTTATCAGATCGATATGCAGAGCGTGACGCAATAGCCATGGAGGCCGCGTCACGTGCTATGGAAGAAGCAACTAGGAAAATGGAGGAAGCATCTCGTAATGCTGCACTCGCTGAAGAACCTCCGAGAAAGAGGATGATGACCGAGGATGACCGAATAATGGCACATCCGGCTATGCCCACAGCACATTTGAAAATAACTAGTCGAAGTAAGTACTGATGTTGTTTTTCGTTAGATACTTACGATTAAGATTTTTGTTTAAATGAATGACAATAACTATATAACTTGAATAATCGGTTTTATCCACTATATATTAGTTCAAGAAGTTGTCAGAATTATTTAAAACAGAGAAGATTCTGATCAGACTTCCCGAAGTCGAAGACTGAGTAATCTAAATATTTGTTGATTTCAAAGTTTTGGGGTTCAAATATTTCGTGAAATAGTTCATATGGTATATTTTCATGACTAATTTATATATATCAATGGGCAACGAGCATACTCATTGTCACGATAGGCCATGCAATGTATATACATGTATATATGTAACCCTTTTCGACATACAAGACGCTTTCTGAAGCCTCAGCAGAAGACGACGTTTGAAAACATTCTGTCAAAAGTAGAAATTGCTCACGATGAGCAATGTTTCCTTTTGTCAAAATGTTTTAAATTTTATTCGGTAATTGTTAGTTAATTTATAGAAGTTTCAGTAGTTTTGGGTTATTCATTCAATTATAGAGATTTTCTATGTTTTGACAAAATATGTTTAAAGTCGTCTGCTGCATAATTGTCGTATGTGGGAAAGGGTTAAACGTACAATGTATATCTATAACTTGATCGACCTTTCCAAAGTCAGAATGAAGTCAGAATCATTACCCCACTGATGCCCTTGCTTTCATCAAAGCTCTGCAACCAACACTAAGTTGACGCCTCATTTCATCCCAGAGAAATGTATTGAACTTACAATAATTATTATTTAAGTTACCAATGATGCAAATTTAAAAGCTGTTTGGCGGCCCAAATTCAACTATTAAATGTACATTAAATCAATTTGAAGATATTACGTATCTTTATAGCATTTACTGGTTATTGTTGCCGTGTTGGTATAATTTGATCAGAGTTTGATAAACGCCACATTTATATGTGTTCACATGATTTTGATCTTTTGACTGATTGATACCAGCACTAAGTTCATTGGACACAAAACCTGAAAATAACATGAAAACCCATTATGTTTTATTGAAAAAAAAAAGGTATTTACGAAGAAAATATACCCACCGCTGCTCTGTTAACCCTTTCCCACTTTCAGACGTATTTCGACGCCTATATAGCAGACGTCTTTTGAAAACATTGTTGCAAAAGAAAATAATCTCATATTGAGCAATTTCTCCTATTGTCAAACTGTTTCCAACTCTGCTTGCTCAATAACTGGGTTTTTTATATGCAGAGACTAACCTTAATTTGGCCTACATGTTTTCAAAGTCGTCTGCTGCAACCTTGATGTATGTGGGAAAGGTTTAAAACATCATATTCTATTTCATCATAACATTTTTCTTCGATGTGACTAATGTCCTCGTAGAGAAAAACAGTGATCATTTTCACATTCCTAATTAATTGCAGACCAACTACATGTATCCATTCAACACCTCGGCTAACATTTCACGTACAACTAAACTATGCTGTATTAAAACGTCTCGATTTCAATGTGTTTGATATCACTTGAGTCACCTCGGACCAAAAACAGTCCATAAGGCATTCGTTTTAGATACGTATAAATACATGCATGAGCGTATAAGTGGACTATCCTTCTAGTAATAAATGCAAGACACTAAATCAATGCATCATGTATATGTTTGCGGATAATTGAAGCTCTGTGAAGAAATGTGATACGCGATCTTAACCGAGTCTTCACCGATCGAACTGACGGTAAGGAGGCCTTTCCTTCCGACTGGGCTTGTTTTCTTATCCGGAGACAGACATTAAAATATCACTACGCCATAATTGTCAATAATTTGATAGCATTTTAGACGCATATAAAGTTGATTACAACAAATAAAACTTTATGAGGATAAAACGTAGATCTCAATTTCGGGTTAAATTGATGGTATTTTATTGTCTCCTTTCATCACAATAGTGTATACAGTTCAATTGTGATAATTTATCCATTTATACAATCGTTTATTCAAATTTTAAAGCATTCAGTATTACCATATTATGTTTTGATAATTGACTCTATTTGGTGTATCAGTCGCGTCATTCTAAAGATAGGAACTTTTAAATAAACCCTTTCCCTCATACAGATACATTTTCTGCATTAGATTTTTAAAAACATGTTTGTAAAAGGAGAAATCGCCCATGATGAGTCCCTTTTTTTTTTTTGCCACAATGTTTTTGTTTAACTCAATGTAATAAATATGCATTCGTTAATAGACAGGTTCTATATTTTTACAAAGATGTTTACAAAGTCGTCCGCTACAGATGTGTTGTATGTGGGAAAGGGTTAACTATTTAGTCCACCGGCCTATGATAACAACAACACGTACATAAGTTAACCGCCACAAAATGCAATTATTCTTATTTTCTTTCAACATAGTTGTTATGTAACAAGATATACAAAACTGCTTAGCAACTAAAGATGTTATAGGCTGATCTCGTTTCCACGATGTTTTGTCTCATAGAATCTCATAAATATTTTCAATATAAAGATCGAGTGATTCAATGCTTATATTGTTATAGCAGTTTTATATTAGGGAATGGATACAGTCTAATATGTGCACGTGCAAGCACGTGTGTCTTAACCCTTTCCCACATACGACAATTCTGTAGCAGACGTCTTTGAATTTTTTTGTAAAAAAGTAGAAAATCTCTATAATTGAATGGATAACCTATGACTAAAAGTGGAAAACATTGTGGAAAAAGGAGATATTGCACGTTTTGTGCAATTTCTTCTTTTGTCACTATGTTTTCAAATAACCGTCTGCTGCAGGGCGTCAGAAAGCGTCTATATGAGGGAAAGGGTTAAAGGATGTTCATGTCGGGAGATACACTGGGTGCAAATGTCTTAAGCCTCCCTTCCCCAACCGTAGACCATTTTGGGGACAACTGCTAAAACCAGTTTTAAAAACGTATTTGGCAGAAGGAGAAACGACTCATGGCTCATAATGAGCAATTTTACCTTTTGTTGCAATATTTCATCAACTCTATTCCCTAATCATACTTGTATTAAAGTAGATTTTCCATTTTATGTGTAGAAGCTGCCTGCTGCGGATTTTGTTGAATGTTGGAAAGGGTTAAGATTGGTTTTCGTTGAGTAGGGTTCGTTTAGACTACAATTTAATAAAAAAAATCAATCCAATATCACATCAAAACTGATTAAGATCATTTTTTTGTTTTACGTGTGAACGAAACACGAAAAATCAAACAAGATTGTTAAAGTTTATTGTGTCGTTTGTATTCAAATGAGGATGTGATTTTCATCCAATCGGCGCGCTGCGCTCTATCAGATATCATTTACCCCCTCCTATCAGAGCAGTAAAATGTAGTAAATTACTTTTCGAGATTGAAATTATCAAAACGAGACACACTTTATCTCCTCCCCCGTATTTGGTGCACATTGTCAAACTTTTAATGGCAAATTTTATTAACCAATCAATTTAATGCATTGCCTTGCATTCTTTGCTCTGCCTTTTTTACATACATACTTATGTCTTAGATAATCCCACGAAAAGCCATGATAAAATCTAACCTTATAGCATTTACATAGAGTATAAGCAATGTATAGAAATGATAGTCAGAGCTTATTCTGAGCATATTTTCCTTCAGACAATTAGTTTAGCCTAAATATTTTCAAAACCGTCTGCTAGAGATTTATTTGTAGAGGGAAAGGGTTAACCCTTTTACTCATATTGACGCATTCTGACGCTTCTGCAGCAGACAGCTTTTTGAAAACATAGTGGCAAAAAGAAGAAATTGCTAAAAACGAGCAATTTCTCCTTTTGCCACAATGTTTTCCTCTTTTAGTCATAGGTTATCCATTCAATTATAGAGATTTTCTATTTTTTGACAAAATATGTTCAAAGTCGTCTGCTACAGAATTGTCGTATGAGGGAAAGGGTGAATGTAACGCATCTTGGTAGCGATCGCCATTTTATTTTTTTATTGGATTTTTTTTTTCGTTTATCTAACTACAATCACTGATTGTTCAACAACCAAGAATGGCTTATCAGTTACTGTCACACTTCCAATCTCTGTTTTATTGATCCTCTATCACGAATGATCTGTTCAAACAATGTTGAACATCACTGCTTTGACAGAGCCATTTCTCCTCTACCCACGACACTTTCAAGTCTTTTCAAAGAATATAGTTGTAAACAACGAGTCAGATGTCTTCATAGCAGACGACTCTATGAAACACATATATCCGACAATTGGTTTAGGTGAAAACAGTTTGATACTAATTTCTTCTTATAAAATAAAAAAAAATCTTATGCATAAATGAACAACCTTTATTACAATTTTAGAATTTAACCTAAATTCGAAAAGAGATGTGTCCAAGGTTTTAAGGAAACATTTTACACTTTACAGTACACGAAAAAAAGAATCTGCTATGAAATCGTCATAGGAAAATGTGCAAGGATTGAACATTTGGAAGTATAAAATGCTAGTACAGAAATGAAAGCATTGTAAAAAATGGAAAATGTCTCCTATTCTCACAATGTTTTCAAAAGTTTAAATGTCTAAGAAGCGTTTGAAATCGTCTGTACTAGACCAGTGTTACGATACCTATTAAACGATGCGGACCCCTGCTGCACGACGTTCGGTAACACATTGGACCACACCACACGAAAACATTTTCCGGCCGGTGAAGCTGAAGATCAGCCTGTGCAGGATATTCTTTTTCACCATAAATTTCTCCAAGTCTCTTCAAATCAGTTATGACTTAAATTGGTCCATACAAATGTATTGATATTAATTTCAATTCTTCTGACGATCAGTTTTTACATGGGTTTCCCCCCGAACGTTACATAACCCCACACGAAAACCGACCTATAGAGGTTTTGAAAACAATGCCAAATACATTCAAATGCTTACTTTTAAAGACCATTATTTGTTATACCAATTTCCCAGGATCTCTATGATAGCAAACGGAGAAGATCTTGATCAGACTGCACAGAGGCGCAAGCTGGGCTGGATCTTCACTGTTCGGATGGATATACCGAACGTCTGTTTTCGTACGTCGTGTCCCCAGAAGTTTAAAACAACGTCACTATCAGTAAGATTCGAGGGGACTTTGAAACTCGTTTGATCAGCGAATCGGAAACGCGCGACGCCAATTTCACACCCCAGACTCTCAAGGTTCGGTGCACCCGAGGTCTACTTGTGGTTTATTGTGTCGATATCAAAGGCTTATGCGAACTGATAAAGTGATATTATTAATTTTACTAACAATTTAATGGTAGGCTTTCAATAAATTTTGACGATTTACTTTTCAAATCATTGCCGTAAACTGTGTGGTATATTTCAGTTTATTTAGAAATAATCGCGATTGGATTGCACGATCAATATTGAATCATACACACGTATTGATGAAATAACATATATACATCTTATTGACTTTGTTTATGCGTTAACATTATTGAGAAATATTGTCTGCTGCTGAGACTGTCAAAGACGAGATCGTCAAAGTGAAGGGAGACGTTTTTGCTATTTTGCATAATTACGTTTCTAAAAGTATGTTATTGTTTAAGCATTGCAGACAAACTCTTAACCCTTTCCCTCATATAGACACTTTCTGACGCCTCTGCAGCATACGGCTTTTTGAAAACATACTGACAAAAGAAGAAATTGCTCAAAACGAGCAATTTCTCCCTTTGTCACAATGTTTTCCACTTTTAATCATAGGCTATCCATTCAATTATAGAGATTTTCTATGTTTTGACGAAAAATATGTTAAAAGTCGTCTGCTGCAGAATTGTCGTATAAGGGAAAGGGTTAAATGGAATATTTCAGACGGTGTCTTAATACGAAAAAAAACCATAAATGGTTTTTTTCGCTTATAGTTAACAGGTGTGAGATTTTTTTTTTTTTTTTTTTTTTTTACAATAACCCATGAAGCTTTCTGAAATGAAACTGGAAAAATCCATGGGGGCCGCCATTTTGGATATGTATAAAAAGCAGACGTAAAACACAGATTGAAAATTATTGTCGGCTTTTTAATCATTTTTTTTTAAATCGGTATTTTGGATATGTATAAAATGAGCAGAAAAACACGGATTGAAAATTATTGTCGTCTTTTTAATCATTTTTTTAAAAATCGATTTTTTAGTATGCAAAAAATGAGACGAAAAACACGGATTGAACATTATTGTCGTCTTTTTAATCCTTTTTTTTTTTTAAATCGATATTTAAGATCATTTAATTGCTGTGTTATGTGGGAATTAACATTTGTACGAAAAGTTAAAAATAAATGGAACTCTGTAAGAAATATGTTTTCCCGTTTGTCAAAAAATCGACAGCATTAACCTTCTACGCCCGAACCTAAATTTTGACTGTATCGTAGCCAAAGAAGGACGTGACGTCATTTCCGTAACACTTCATCTTGGCGTAACGTCAATGGAGCGATGTCGTTTCCCGCAAAAAATGTGGTATCAACATGAAAGACCCAAAATTCCTATGCCTGAGCTATTGACTCACTCATTCAAAGTATAATTATTTATCAAACATTGTGGCAAAAGCATAACTTTCTCATAAGGAGCAATTGTTCTTTTGGCGACAATCTTTTCCTAAATCGTCTGTTGCAAAGGCCTCAGAAACCATCTCTAATAGGGAAATGGTTTAGCAGAAATGTGACCATTTACATCATTTGTTCCAGTCATATTGACTGGTTGAAAAAGGCAGTCGCCAAGTGGCATCAGAAAAGGGCTGATCTATTTGCTTCTTTACCATAATGCAGGTGATCGATTTAGGATCATCTTGGCCCTCATGTTTTAACTTCGTTCATTATAAATGTATTCCTTGATTTTCTGAAAGTCTTTACTTTATTATTTTCTGTTCGTTATAATAGACGACAGCAATACGAATTCCAAATATGTTTTGATAATGCAAGAAACATGACATTAACATTATTATTGCCTAGTCAATTACTCATAAATCCCTTTTTATGGCCAATTTTGTTTGTTTGGAGTTTAACGCCGCTTTCAACAGCTTTGGTCATATCACGGCGGTCAGTGCACCTACCCATGTTTTCCTGGCTTTCCCACACCAGTACTTACACAACATTCTTTCGAAGCCACTGACTGCTTTCTCACATAGATCAGAGGTGAGAGGCAATGGAAAACATCGCCCGAAAGAATGTCGCCGCAACCGGGTATCGAACTTTTATGGCCAAAGTATGCTCTTTAATTTTTGTTTATAATTATCTTGCGTTTTTTTCGTAAATAGGTAGTACCTATAGATATATTATTTCGAAGAAATCAGTACTATTAATGAGAATGCAATGCATGCGTTCTGACATTACTTAACCCTTTTCCCTCATACGACAATTCTGCAGCAGACGACTTTGAACGTATTTTGTCAAAACATAGAAAATCTCCATAAATGAATGGATAACCTATGACTAAAAGTGGAAAACATTGTGGCAAAAGGAGAAATTGCACGTTTTGTGCAATTTCTTCTTTTGTCACTATATTTTCAAAACACCGCCTGCTGCAGAGGCGTCAGAAAGCGTCTATATGAGGGAAAGGGTTAAACAAAGTTTCAGTAAACACTATCTCTTTCACTGTTTGAAGCTCCTACTTGCAATAAGTCGTTGATTGAGGGAATGTGCTAGGTTACACGAACAGGATCATAATTATAACAATATTAATGATAATGATAATACTTTTGGATTTTTTTTTTAAAAAAGTAACATATACAGCCAGTCATAGATTGTTAACACAGAAGACAAAACGAGGCTCGGCGAGAGAGAAAATATGAGCCGTCCCGCGAGAAAACCAGCATTATGTCCTCTCCGTAATGTATCGATCCGGATCAGCCTGCGCAATCCGCGCAAACTGATCCAGGCCGACACATTCCGTCTCAGGGGAATAGAGGTATTGAGTAATGATTCCTGAAACTGAAACTCCACAGGAGGCGAAAAGTGTATATCCGGGTAAACCTGCGTGGCATGCTTAGGCTGATCCGGGTCGATACTTTACGCAGAGTCCACACTGTTGGTTTTCTCGCGCGACGGCTCAAATATCGAAAGAAGAACTAGGAGAATATCGTTCTACAATCAAACATAAAGAGCCAATAAAATATCATTAAATATTAACCAACATGTCAGAGTTATACGGCCAATCAGTCAGTTGAGTGCCTTAATTCAATTTATACCCCTTTATCCAGATATGTATTCCGGGTAATCAGTCCCGTCCCACAGGGAAATATGGAAGCACCGTCATTTGAAAAGAGGTGGCTCTTTTAGCCCTTTTCCACATACAACAAAGTCGACATCTATGTGAAAATATGGAAACTTTCTAAACAATAAGGATAACTTTATTAAATATACTTCAAAACACTGGGACAAAAGGGGAAATCGCCCATGATAAGCAACTTCACATTTTGCTACACCTTTGTAAAAAGTCGTCAGCTTCAGATGCATCAAACATAGTTTGGGAAAAGGATAAACATCTCAGTTATTATACAAAAAAGCGCTGGTTTCGATAGATTAGGGTTATACTTAAAGCTTTTCAGTTGTTGGTATAACTACGTGAATTACATAATTATGAGAGAAGTGCAGTCTCTGATGAAACTATATATACACACACACACACACAGAACCTCAATAGTCGTACAGTCATAATGGTCCTTTTTTGAATAGGTCGGTCCATTTATGTGTTCAATTAGGAAACTTAAATATTTGATCACAAAGTAAGCGCCTAATAAATGTAGCGAGTCGTTAAGCGTCCACCAGACATCGGAGAGCGTTACTCCTCTACACTTCGTTGTTCATTATATCGTCTTTGATCATTTAATGATTCAATTAGCCCTTTTTATTGTGACATATCTCTCCCGGTATTTCGCCTGCCCTTTGGCAGAATATGGCGGGTGATTGATCGTTTCTTCCATTGCGAGTATCTTCTTTATTGTGGTTATTATTTCATATGACTTCTGTACATATCTCAGACAGAAAAAAAATAAGCCCTGTATTTTGAAATACCAACCTGACGGTATTTGCGTCCAGGCTCCAAAACTATATATATATATATATATATATATATAAGAAAATAAACACTCTCTCTGTCTTTGTATTTGATCAGAATCAAATTTATATTCGAAATGAACAAATCTTATGTCATGTTTATTTTTTAGTAAATATAACGTTTTAAGAGTTTTATAGTTTTAAAAAACTTGAATTATAAAATGTTCCTTTTTCTATTTTCAGATGATGGTAGGACTGAAATTGACAATTCATTGGTTGTTTCCATGGAAATAAACGGCATTATGTACCAAGGAGTACTATTTGCACACAATCCCACAAGAAGGATTTGAGATTTCCGGAAGTAGAGGTCGCCTGTTTAGAGACGTTTAAAAACGCGCATGCGCGAGTTATTCGAACGACGCTAATGGCGTCGTTCTAAGGAAATTAACCAAAGATCTCGTTACGAAAGCTCAGATGACAAACTCGATTTCCTATCGTGGTTTATAATCGAGCAGTCATCTTTGACCGAGATGTTTCCTACACCAGCATCATATTCTACAAGAAGAGTGCTTTAAAGTGACACATTCCGTTGCTTATATTAAGCCGAGGAAATCATATGCACCTGTAGGATAGGTTCATAGATGAAACCAGACTCTCGTTTCCAGCTACATTTCTAGGTGTTGTATTGTGACAAGTACACAGTTGAAAATGACTTGATAAGTGAACATTCTGTACAAGTAATTTATGCACATAGTTAGCTATTGTTTTTATATATTTTTTCATGTTGTTAACTGTCGGCCAACCAATGTGATGCACATCAGAAGCGTTTACTAGGCTTCTGTTTTTAAAGACAAAACACCAAGAATCGTCGAATCTATGTGACATGAAAATACTATCATGTTTATTGTACAGAAATCATAAATACCTCATGTAGAAAGTGTACGCCAATTTTGATACAATTGGACCAGCATTCACAATGGTAGAAGTACCAGTATTCTTTACATTTATTACATGCTGTTTTATGGATTATTGAAAAATAACAGTGTGTTATTTACTGAACTGATATACTCACAGAATCAAACAGTGTGTTATTTACTGAACTGATATACTCATATTATAAAACAATGTGTTATTTCCTAAACTGATATACTCATAGTATCAAACAGTGTGTTATTTACTGAACTGATATACTCACCGTATCAAACAGTGAGTTATATCAGGTGATAATAAATTACTGTTTACTCTGTCCCTATATGTCATCAATGAATGACACAAACATGTCACGTGTGCTTATAGATGTAAGATAGATTGTCGACAAAGCATTGTTATGGTCCCGTATCGGGGATCATGTAAATCCGTTTTTGTCATGCGGATTTGCGATACCCTTTTAACATACATATTTGAGTTATCTTTAAAATAAATGCCAGACACATGGTTTATATTTATGTTTATTCCTAGCTGAAACATATTTTAAACACCGGACACTGAGAATCTGTTCAAAACAGTTCGATTAAATACAGAAAATAACATATCAATTATCGATTGCATTTCAAAGAAATTCGTTGACTGCAGATGTATTCTTGGTCCTGCTATTGTTGAGATCTATCTCAGGGAAGTACAATCAATCAACTTCGGACATTGAGCCGATTTGACGCATTAGTGGCAGACTATTTTTGAAACCATTGTGAAAAAGGAAGAGATTGCTCAACACATTGTTTTCAACTTTATACCATAATGAGGAGATTTTCCACATTTTGTCTTTTTATTTTCTAAATCTACTGATGCATATTTGGTGTATGTGCGGAAGGGTTAAATGCACCAGTAAATACTGAAATACGGTTCATTCAAGAAGCGCAATTTAAAATTTATTTTTTAACCAATGACGAATTTTTTCTCCTCGAATTTTTTAATAAAATATCGCACATTAGAACTAGAAGAAGATAAAAGAAAATATTATGATAATGAAAAAGACGTAAGAATTATAAAGCAGTGTGAATGGTTTTGCTCAGACATTTCAAAGGTTACATTGTAATTCTCGTTTTCCGACATTGTTTTCATAAAATAGTTACATATGCACCTTATACGCGTTTTTTTCTGAACGCATTTACCGTTATTATATAATGTATCTTATGATCGTATTTCTAACCGCTTTGCTGTATCAAGACTAATATGGTTGTCGGAAAAATAAACAGTAGCTGTGAATTCATTGTATTTTATTTTCGGGTAAAGGTTTCATTTCATACATGTAAACGATTTGTTCAGATGTCGTTCATTTGCTTTTTTTGATAGACTATTAACCAGTTTTCTGATAGAGACGATCATTGACGAATCTGTAGCAGACGACATTGGAAAAAAAATTGTCGGGGAAAAAAAGAGTTTGCTACACAAGCAATTTCTATTTTTCTTATAATAATTTCAATTTCGTATCGAAATTAATCTTTACATTTGTTTTTATAAAACGACAATTATTTTCTAACATGTTTTCAAAGCATAGTGTTCCAGAAATGTCATACCCAATAAAAAGTTAATGACGTCATTCCAAACTGTCATTACGATCATGTGTAATATGCTGGAGATTTATGAGTAGGCCAATGTTCATGTCAATTGAATATTTAAGCAATAAGAACATCTGCTTCTCGATGTTCTATTCTACTTACAAGCTACAATGTTAAATATATCAGCGAAGGGAACGGAGTCGACTTATAACCTGCTTTACGAAGCGGAAATGACGTACCGGATGTGAGGTATTCAATATTGTAACAGCCTGTGGAAGGCATCGGTAATCGTGGTTAAATCCACGAAAAGAGGTGACATTACCATGACACATTATTTGGTGTTAAAAATCTCGTTACAGCTGTTTTTATTTTGTTAAGTGCAATATCATTTTCATGACAATAAATCCACGTATTCATCCTATATAACATGCATTTGCTCATACTCATCATCGTGTTGTGTTAACCCCTTACCACATACAACTTATCTGCAGCAGACGACTTACAGTTAAATCACAAATAATTTGATTTGAAATCAACTTTATAAACTTTTAATTGAACTTGTACTTGTATAAAGTATATTATAGAGATTGACTTTTGAACTGTCGAAGCCATTATTGTTTAGCTAATGCAAAATAAATCCTAAACAACATACGATGCTGTATAATTCAGAAAGATCTTAACCTTGTTCTGACCAATCGCTTTATAGGAACAAAAGGTTAAAACAAAGATGATTAGTTGATCGTTTAGTTATGTTTGGATGGATACATGTACAATGGACTCGCGATAACTCTGAATCGAAAGATGCCCATGTATTACTTCTAGTTATCGACGTGTACGAGTGATCAACGGGTTCGAAGTGTTCGACTTATCGACGTGGTCGAGTTATCGACATATTTGAGGGCTCGAATAATCGACGTGTTCGAGTTATCGACGTGTTCGAGTTATCGACGTGTTCGAGTGATCGTTGGATTAACGCTGAATGCATTTATGTATTATCAGCTTTGTCATTCATTAATACTCAAGTGTAGAAAGCCCGTGATATAATTATATCAAGAAAACTGCTGCTACGCTGTTCTTAGAACACATATCCGTTCGAAGAGTTGGTTAGAGTTAAACGGTTTATTCGATTTATCCCATGTTCGAGTTATCTCGAGTCCAATGTTCGTTAAAGTTATCATAAACCGAACCATTGGTTTTGTTTTCGATCTTAGATCAGATCGAAAATGTTCATTGGTTCATTTTTTATTCTTTTTCATGTATGTATCAGTGTTTTTTATTGGTTAAACATACGAGAATATTTTGATTGTATCATATTCAAACATGTTAGAGAAATCCTTCATCATGATTGCAGTCACGCTAGGCAGCCAGAAAGATCTTCTGTTGCATCCCCGTTTAATCCTCATTCACGTGAAATATTTGATATTGAGCAGACGACTTTAAATACATTTAAAGCTAAATTGTACAAAAGAAATGATTCTTATTGAATGGAGATGAAAAGAGTATTGTCGCACAAGAGTAAATTACTCAGTATGATTAATTTCTCCTTTCGTTACAATGTTTTTGCTGAAAGGTCGTCTGCTGAATACGCGACAAAATGCTTCTACGTGTGGGATACTGTTTAGGTTTCACTTGTTGATGTATTTGAATGATACAAATGGGGCTACAACACTAGTTTTCTCCAAGAATTACATATATGACTCTTGTTTAACCCTTTCCCACTTGTCGACGAATCCTGACACATCTGCAGCAGACGACTTTTGAAAACATTGTGACAAATGAAGAAATTGCTCAAAATGAGCAATTTCACCTTTTGCCACTATGTTTTCAACTTTTTCTCAGTAATTATTCTTTCATTTATAGAGATTTTCCATGTTTTTGAATGATAGTTTTCAAAGTCGTCTGCTGCATATTGTCCATACGTGGGAAAGGGTTAAGTAAGCGGATCGTGAACATACTCGGGTAAAGACTGCGTACGGACGCACAGACTCGCCTTAGTCTACACTGTTCGCCGATTCACCCAGAGCCATGTTGGCTTGACGTGGCTCATTGTAACCGTTCAATTCGTTGAATTCATTTCAGAAAGACACTACCCCATTTATGTAAACATAGTTTTATGTCGTTCTGGAATGAAACCAGCGTGTTGTATTAGTATTTCTTTTGTATATATTATCATTTTGAATGTTGATAATCATCCAAATTATTTAAAATAAACTTAATGTTTAAAACAACTTGATATTTGTTTTTTTTTAATACACGATTCCCATAAACTAAAACCTGTTGTTGAATGTGTGTGTCATTTAGAAAGGAACCAGTCCCGTAAGTTAAAGTAGTGAATAACACCCCTTTTCCACATGTAGACGCTTTTTGATGCCTCTGCAACTGAGGACTTCTGTAAACATTTTGGCAAAAGGATAATTCGAACATAATGAGCAATTACTCCGTTTATCACAATGTTTTTTCAACTGTATTCAATAATTGATCGATCGTTTATAGAGACTTGTATTTGTTTTATGTAAATGTTTTCAAAGTCGTCTGCTGCTGCTCTGTCGTATATGGTAAAGGCTTAAGAAGCACCGGATCGATGTGCTAACACTTGTCCCCCGTTTATTAATCCCCAACTTACATCGTGTTGAGCTCTTAGTAGACGTCTGCAGTACGACTTCAATGTTTAAACTTCGAAGATCAACCTACAACGCCCCCACAGTCCGATCAGAGCCGACCATACAGTAATCATGAAAGTAACGAAAAGATCAAAGATGTGTTTATGTTAATTTGGGTCGTTGTTCGATTTTAAAATCTTCGAAAAATTCGTTAACCATTTGATATGGCTCAGAGGGTCCAACAGACGAGAGCCACGATAGCTAAAGAGATACAGACGAGGGTTATGAATCCAGAGATCGTGAGTCTGAACCCCGACTCGGTCATTTATTCTTTCCGATGACTCGGACAAAACATTGTGATAAGCGTCTTTCGCCTTTCATCAAGGGGCTTATATGTGCCGTTCCACGAGAAAACCAACCTTGTTGACACTGCGTAAAGTATCGACCCGGATCAGCCTAAGCATGCCGCAAAGGCTAACTCGGACAGACACTTTTCACCTCCTGTGGGTTTTCTGTTTCAGGCATCAATACTCTCTATCCCCCTGAGACGGAATGCGTCGGCCCGTGTTTGCCTGCGCGGACTGCGAAGGCTTATATGGGTCGATACATTACGCAAAGTCCATAATGTTGGCTTTCTCGTGGAACGGTTCATATGCATACAGATATGAGATAGTGGTGCAGTGGTAGAGTGACGGTCATTCGTTCCGAAGATACCCGATTCGAATCCCGTGATGAGCGGCTTCTGCCTTTATGATTTGTCCACAGAAACGGTTTCTGTGTTCTGAACAGATTAGGTTCAAATCATCTTGTCCACCTGTTCAGTCTTCTCAGAATCTACACAATTTGACACAAGCTTGTGTTTATAATATGTGGAAAATGTAGATCTTCATCCGAATGAGCGGATGCACAGACTGATTTGGAACTATACTGTTCACAAAAGTCAACATGTACATTTTCGCATGCAGAGACCCATATAAAAAGAACGCCTTATATTGTTTTGGAAGGATCATTAAAGACCACCACTGTATATCGATATATTGGTGAACAGCCAATCTTTAATTCAGTAGAACGATTACAGCTCATCAAGTTTATAGTTTATGTTCGTGTAACAATATAAAATGGTATCATCATCGCTATTACCTTTCAACAAATAGTCGAAAGATATCATTTAGATATTTATCAATATGTTAACACCTATTGATGGGCTTTGTGGTCTACTTGAGGACAACAGAGATAGCATATCTCGGGTCAAATAAATACTGATTAATTGGCAGACGATATAAGTTTATAATCTAGCAGGCGTATCGCGAAATCTTATGATTACACCTGAAAATATGACAATCCCGCGCCGCGGCAAGTCGAATTAGCGTTTTGTTTGTTTGTATGGATACATTTTCTTAACCCTCACATAGCCGCTTTATGACGCCTCTGCAGCAGACGGCTTTTTGAAAACATGGCGGCAAAAGAAGAGCATCTTTTCCTTTTGTCACCATGTTTTCAATTCTATTCAATGATTGTACTTTCATTATCCAAATTTGATACCCAACATAAATAGAATAACGTCATGTCATTCCGCCAAGTTTGATACCCAATAGAAGTAGAATAACGTCATGCCATTTCGCCAAGTTTGATACCCAACAGAAATAGAATTACGTCATGCCATTCCGCCAAGTTTGATACCTAACAGAAATAGAATTACGTCATGCTATTCCGCCAAGTTTGATACCCAACATAAATAGAATTACGTCATGCCATTTAGCCAAGTTTTATACATAATAGAAGTAGAATAACGTTATGCCATTCAGCCAAGTTTGATACCCAACTGGAGTAAATTAACGTTCTGCCATAAAGACCAGTTTGATACGAAATGGAAGGAGAATGGATAACGTTCTGCCCAATCAACCCAGTTTGCTGCCCAACGGATGTTAACGTTCTGCCATAAAGCCCAGTTTGATACGAAATGGAAGGAGAATGAATAACGTTCTGCCAATCAACCCAGTTTGCTGCCCAACGGATGTTGACTAACGTCATGACATTCTGCCAAGTTTGATACCCAACAAAAGTAGAATAACGTTTTGTCATTCACCTCGTGTTGACAACCATATAAAGTAGAACAACGTTCTGCCATTCCACCCGGTATGTTACCCAACGGATGTGGAATAACATTCTGCCATTCCGCCTAGTTTGATACAACAGGTAAGTAGAATAACGTTATGGTATTCCACCCGGTATGTTACCCAACGGATGCGGTATAACATTCTGCCATTCCGCCTAGTTTGATACCACACGGAAGTAGAATAACGTCCTGCTATTCCACCCGGTAGGTTACCCAACGGATGTGGAATAACACTCTGTCATAATTAAGCCGCCATTCCCCTCGTGTTGACAACCATATACAGTAGAATAACGTTCTGCCATTCCCCTCGTGTTGACAACCATATAAAGTAGAAAAACGTTCTGCCATTCCGCCAAGTTTGATACCAAACTGAAGTAAATTAACATTCTGCCATTCAGTCCAGGTTGATACATAATAGAAGTAGAAAAACGTTCTGCCATTCCGCCAAGTTTGATACCAAACTGAAGTAAATTAAAGTTCTACCATTCAGTCCAGGTTGATACATAATAGATATAGAAAAACGTTCTGCCATTCCGCCAAGTTTGATACCAAACTGAAGTTAATTAACGTTCTGCCATTCAGTCCAGGTTGATACATAATAGAAGAAGAATAACGTTCTGCCGTTCCACCCATATAGGTACGGAATTGAAGGAGAACAACGTTCTGCCATTTCAACCAGTTTGTTACCTAACGGAAGTAATTAACATCATGCCATTCTACCAAGTTTGATACTCAACAAGGAAAGAATTACGTCATGCTATTCTGCAAGGTTTCATACCCACCTGAAGCAAATTCAGCCCAGTTTGATACATAATAGAAATAGAATAACGTTCTGCCATTCCACCCAGTTTGATACGCAATGCTAGGAGAATAACGTTCTGCCAAACCAACCGGTATATTACCCAACGGATGTAGAATAACGTCATGCCATTCTGCCTAGTTTGATAGCCAACAAGGGTAGAATTACGTCATGCCATTCCGCCAAGTTTGATACCAAACTGAAGTAAATTAACATTCTGCCATTCAGTCCAGGTTGATACATAATAGAAGTAGAAAAACGTTCTGCCATTCCGCCAAGTTTGATACCAAACTGAAGTTAATTAACGTTCTGCCATGCAGCCAAGTTTGATACATAATATAAGTAGAATAACGTCATGCCCTTCCGCCAAGTTTGATACCCAACATAAATAGAATAACGTCATGCCATTCCGCCAAGTTTGATACCCAACAGAAATAGAATAACGTCATGCCATTCCGCCAAGTTTGATACCCAACATAAATAGAATAACGTCATGCCATTCCGCCAAGTTTGATACCCAACATAAATAGAATAACGTCATGCCATTCCGCAAAGTTTGATACCCAACAGAAATAGAATAAAGTCATGCCATTCCGCCAAGTTTGATACTAACCCAACAGAAATAAAATAACGTCATGCCATTCCGCCAAGTTTGATACTAACCCAACAGAAATAGAATAACGTCATGCCATTCCGCCAAGTTTGATACAAATCCAACAGAAATAGAATAACGTCATGCCATTCCGCCAAATTTGGTACTAACCTAACAGAAATAGAATAACGTCATGCCATTCCGCCAAGTTTGATACTAACCCAACAGAAATAGAATAACGTCATGCCATTCCGCCAAGTTTGATACTAACCCAACAGAAATAGAATAACGTCATGCCATTCCGCCAAGTTTGATACCCAACAGAAATAGAATAACGTCATGCTATTCCGCCAAGTTTGATACTAACCCAACAGAAATAAAATAACGTCATGCCATTCCGCCAAGTTTGATACTAACCCAACAGAAATAAAATAAGGTCATGCCATTCCGCCAAGTTTGATACAAATACAACAGAAATAGAATAACGTCATGCCATTCCGCCAAATTTGGTACTAACCTAACAGAAATAGAATAACGTCATGCCATTCCGCCAAGTTTGATACTAACCCAACAGAAATAGAATAACGTCATGCCATTCCGCCAAGTTTGATACTAACCCAACAGAAATAGAATAACGTCATGCCATTCCGCCAAGTTTGATACCCAATAGAAGTAAAATAACGTTCTGTCAATCCCCTCGTTTTGACAACCATATAAAGTAGAACAACGTTCTGCTATTCCGCCCAGTTTGATAGTCAACAGAAGTAGAAGAACATTCTGCAATACCGCATAGATTGACACCCAACGGAAGGCGAATAACGTTCTACAAGTTCAAAGATTTATACAAATGTACAAGATGACATACTGTCTGTGTGCTACCACAAACGTGTTTTGGAGGAATATATCAAGGGATCATCTTGTAGGTTCACCCTGGCTTTAACCCCTCATACTACTGGTAAGTCAAAATAATGAAAATGACCAGAACAATAGTTTGTTTACAGGTCGGTTAGAAATAAACTAAAAGTGGTGGGTTGTTTTAACTCCTTGCATAGTTACTGCGAAATAACATTTTAAATGTTTACTGAGTGAAAATATACCTGGATATTACACGTAAACATACACTATCGTTCTGTAATCATCATACATATGGACCGCATCTGACCATGTGAAGTATACGACCTCTGGGGTGTCCATCATTTAGTTATATAGTAGGCCTACACATTTAGTTGTTTTGACAGAAGGTTCATTTTACCCTTTCCCACATATAACAAATATGCAACAGACGACTTTGAAAACATGGTGACAAAGAATCTAAAAACTCTCCATAAAAGAAAGCTTAATTGTTAAATAAAGTTGAAAACATTGTGGCCAAAGGAGAAATTGCTCCTCATGAGCAATATCACCTTTGGCCACAATGTTTTCAAACGTCGTCTGTTGCTATTGTGTCAAAATGCGTCTGTAGGTGGGAAAGCGTTAAGTTTATATACCATATTGGGGGACGATGTGGACACTGGCGAGGGTTCGTGCGTGCGCAGATGTAATAAGACCCCAAATCGCCTGGCGCGGCTCATATATAAGGGTAACAATACATGGATATTCCTACATATTAGATATATGGACTGGATTGGATAATCATTTTCTCACAGAATGCGATTGTTATCGAATAGATAACTATTTCAGATCATTAAAATGTTGGCACTATTCTGTTTCGAGATTCCGCCCTATTACCCTTTTCCATTTGCAGACGTAAATTGACGCATCTGTAGCAAACGACTTCTGAAAATATTGTGGTCAAAGGAGAATTTGTTTACAATTAGCATGTTCTTATTTTGTCACACCGTTTTCAAGTCCTTATTTTCCATGAGTTTGTCTCGGTGTTTTCGAAGTCGTCTGTTGAAGATTTGGTGTATGGGGGAAATGGATAAGGGGGCAGATTATCATTTTATCAACATTGTCATTACCGTCATTTCATCCAGCCACGCCCTAAGAAAAGCGACATTCGAAGCCCGTATTCATCTCTCGTCCTAATTATAATTCCAATGCTAAATCTCCAATTAACAAAGTAACGCCATTTAATTTAACTCTTTCAGCGCCGAATTTTTTAAAGTAAACTCTTCCATGTTCAAAATCGGTCTCCATTTCTCATGTAATAAAAGTTTGGACTATTTTGATAACTAAAAGGCAAACAATGCTGATTTCAGGTGAGACAGCTCGTTACGAGCTGACTCGCCTGAATCAGTATTGTTTGCAAAAACCTCAATATTGCCTTTGGCGCGGAAAGAATTAAAATGCAGAAACAGAATTTATTAGGATTATTTAGTGAATAAAGTCGAAAACGATATATGATTAGTTAATAATTTGTGATCTGGTTCGCACCCCGTTACATAGATGCGACATTTGTTATAATATAATATGACAAAAAAGGAATATCCTGATCAGATTAATTGGCAACGCATGTTGATCATGCTAGTGCCAATACTCGATTGTCGGTTTTCCTGTGACCTGACTCAAAATATGTGCCGCACCACTAATACAGTTTCAAGTCATATAACATAAAATAACAATCATTTACATGCCATGTCAATTAATTATACAAATTTTACACTAATCTTTTTTTTTTTCAAATTGTTATTCTAGTTAGTTCTTGTTTCTAAAGCGTATTTAATATATTTGACCAAATCAATCACAATTTTAGGGTTGCTACTAGTTTGACTTAACAATTATTCGGGACTTTGCGCGCATCGGAGGTCCAGATGAGCCTTCAAATCGCCTTCGGTCTGAGTAATTTCTCCTTTATATCACAATGATTTCAACTCTATTCATTAACCATTCATTTACAGATATTTGCCATATTAAACGTGTTATGGTGAAAATTGGTTGAAACAAACCTGTGCAGTAAATGGTGAATACAAATGTCCCTGTGGAAAAAAGGGAATAACAAGTTGATATATATATACATTATGCCAGGACGTCGAACTGAGAAGATCTAGTGAGCCACAGCCTGGCGTGGGTATTTCAATGTCAAACTTGCAGAAGGTCGGGTGTAGCTCTTGTCAAAAACCGATACAATCGGACACTTCTCGGCTTTTTACCGGAAACGGGTAGAACAATGCGCCGCCATTTCGGACTTCTTTCACAAATACTGTGACGTTATTCCGGTTCGAATCTTAATAATGTAATGCATGTGGATTGTTTCGGATCTTATCCCATGTCAACATGGAACTTCTTTTCAACTGAATCACATAACCGGACAGCGATTCTCCACCCATATCTAAGGTATATTCATGAACAAAGATGCATATAACATAATACAACATATTTAGGGACAGTGAATATACTGATGAGAGTATACGTCTGTACAGGCTCATCTGAGTCTTAGCCCTTTCCCTCATATAGACGCTTTCTGTCGCCTCTGTAGCAGTGCTCAAAACGAATATTCTAAACGAGCTCTGTTCAATTATTGTATCCATATTTTCAAAGTCGTCTGCTGCAAATGTGTTTTATGTGGGAAATATTTAAATGTACGCATATGCAATAAGTCCCCAAGTCGCCAGCTCTATCGTTCATTTTCTCGGATGTTTATGTTACACATGTCATTTATTTAATTTATACTATATGTATAGCTTTACAAATGCTTATGTTGCAACAACATACAAAATGGTCTTCAAATAGAGAAATTGAACATTGTTTGTTATCTCATGAAGGATTTGTTGATGATATGTCAGGTCGATCGTTTATTGACTACTCCCATGTATCAGATAATTAATTTTCGAATATGCATATTATTTACTCATTGTCTAAAATTGAAAGAGGGTTTTATCAGTAATGCGTGTCTAATTAAACCCATGATTGCTTATGAGCCCATTCACTTAAAACAAAGTTATGCAAAGGTATTAGTAAATCGTTCATTGAAGCGATGTTTATACCGACATATTTTCATATTAAGTTGATATTTTGTTTTATGACACCCCAAACATAAATGTCGAGCATTCTAGCCGGTTCTTTCAACTGCGTCCAATAGTGTGCCTCTGATATTTTAACAAATAATTCAAACGCTGTTATCCGTATGTAACGAGAAATAAATTTAAATGTACCTATGGGTGATTTTCATAAATACGGAGGCCTCAATTCTTAAATTATTAAAAAATATATAGAATGTTGTCTATTTGTTCTTCTTGTCTTTCTTTACCCGTTTAAAAATCAAATGTTACTTCTCGTACTGGAAAGATAATTAATAAATTAATTTATATAACATTGAATTTTGTTCTTCGTCAATAACATTGCTTTGTTGCTGTACATTATAGCCGCCGATTGAAGGGTATAAACCATGGAGGCACGGGACCCCTTCCGGTAGAACCCACGATCTCGGAAAAACTGAGACTAACAAAGAAAGGGTAAAAAAGGTCGAGATTTCATAGCATACGGACGAGTCAATGCGGACAGTTTTTGTTTTTGTCGTGTTTATCTATTAACAAATCACTTGCCTCAATATAATAGAAACAATAGAATCGTCTGACAGATTAGAACCTGTACATATAATCATAATGATATATAGTCGATTTAGGTTTAATCTGTTATCGCTTTAATTCCCTGTGTTTTCATTGCCCTAAACCATTGTTCAAAAAATACTCTTCATCATGGGGGAAAAGAATTCATTTTAGTTCCGTCAAAAAATGAAAAAAAAAGGTATTTCTTATAGAAACTAAAGTGTCAAATGTCTTTACCCTTTCCTTAATGCAGGCGCAATTGGACGCATCTGCAGCAGACGAATTTTGAAGAAAAAATGTGGTAAATTTGATTATAAAGTTATCCTTTTGCCACATTTTTTTCAATTCTAAAAACAAATACAAGTTAACCTATAAAGAGTGTCCATAGTTCGTGTGCTGATGTGTTGTATGTAGGCAAGTGTTAAATATTTATCTCACATGTGATTCTCTTTGTTTGGTCTGTTTTGGAACATTAAGGAACATGCGTATTACCTTACAAAAAGTGTAATTTTGCCTTCGAAACATTGCGAGAACAGAGAAGTTGCTTGTTTTAAGCACTGTACAAGAATTATTTCAAAGTTACCCAATTAAGAACCGAGTGAATTCTCTAAAGGGTTAACAGTTCAGATTCAAACCAGCCTTTGTGGATGAACACTGACCTTAATCTACTCCGCTTCGTAACATATAGCTTGTTTTCCTGATCACCATCCATCTGCAGACACTCTTCGATCAGCTTATTGATGGAAGAACGTCCAACATCAATTTGTCTGTTATTGCTGGAGCTCAATATCTGTATACATCTTCTTCGTCAGTTTTCATTCGTAAGACCCTCATATGATTGATTGGTTTTACTCCACTTTCAACAATTGTTCATTTATGTCACGGCGTCATCTGGGTGAGTTACTAGTACTACTGTTCCATTTATCCTGAAACCAGCCAGTCAGTCGTAATGCTAACTTCGCAACCCTGAGCGCCAAGGAGGGCGGCCATGTGAACGTATGAGATGACTGTTTTCCAAGAAATCATATCATAAAGGACGGGCCACCAGTGTAGACACCGATACACCTGGACACCAACGTGGTTCGGTCTTTATCGGCACTGATCGGAAATACGTCCCGAGATTTTCAACGAAATATCTGTTATATTGTGTAAGTTTGGATAATATGCCATGGGAAGATTCTACCAACCTTACTTAGCGCAAAGTAATACTTAAAAACTTAAAGGTATATTTCATCATTTTTGTTTCCCCAATAAAAATGCCAAAAGATGTTATTTCTTAACAAGTATTTGGTGGTCAGCAAGGTAACTATTTATGTCAACTTTCACCATTCATATTTTACGCAATCGTAGGGAAACAAAAATGATGAAATATGTTTTAAGTTTTTAAGGAATAGTTATCGCTTTAGTAATGTTGGTGGAATTTGACCCTGTTTTTCTTTTAGAATGCATGGCCTATATGTACGTAAACTATAAAAAACAATTATCAGAACAAATACATTTTTATAATGTCGTCAAGTGTTGCAGACGAAAGGATTGGGAAAAAAACGTGTTCATTCGGAACAGTCAAAATGAAAGAAATCTTCCAACAACAAGTTGAATTAACTCTTTTCCAGATTTAAGAAAAACTTCGCCGAAAGAAAAAAGGCTCGGAAATTAGCATTTTCTCCTTTTCCCACAATGCTTCAACTCTGTACGACACTCAAATTTATTTACCCCTTTTCGCTGTATATGTATGCTCTCTTTTCAGAAATGTTCTCATAGTAGACGACTTTACAAATACAATGTCTATTAACCAGTTCAATCAGCTGAAAGGTTCAATATAATAAAAGAGAATTTTTCTTTCATGGCTCGATCGTTTTTCCTCTCTCTTTTGGTTGACCTTTGGCCGTGCGCACTCAAGTTATCTTTTCTTTTAATTGACAAATTTCAATGAAAAACCAATCAAGAAGAATTAATGCTTCATAAAGAAACATGATAGCCCACCTTATTCAAGCGTCAAGCATAGATAGAGGCCTGACATTAGTGTATTAACGCAATAAAACCGTCTTAAAAACAAAGGATTTCCTCTTTTCGGTCGATCATTTTAATTATTGTTTATAATTACTGATTGGGACTTCTTAAAATAACACCTAAATACTCATACTGTTTTAATTTGACCTCAAGAACTGAATACCACCGCTTGTTAAACACTTACCCATAAAGTCTTCCGATTTCAGCAGCCAATCAAGTTATGTTATAACACATGACGTCAGATGGAAGATGAAGATATATTTTTTCTCCTAAAATTGATGAAAAGCGCACCTTGTGGTGATAATATTATGTTAATTATTAATCCACAGTGAGACTTTTTTACAAGCGACCCGGCCGTTCCGAAGAATGGCGATCACTTTCAAAGGGTTCCATTGGTGTCTAATTACTGCCACTAAAGATATTAAGATCTATTAAGATTAATGAAGAGTTTTTGGGAGCTATACAAAAATACATTTGGACCACGCCACGTTTAAGCCGTCCCCCGGGACATTGCGATCACAGACGATCAAGATTAGCCTGCACCCCTGTGTTGTCTAATCAGGATGTTGTCAGTTCACCACACAGTGATTTGAGCAATCTGAGCACTTCTGACAAAGTGCTTTGGTCACTAGAGTAACATGCAATCATATATTTTGATCTAACGACATTTACCCATTCTCGAATATAACAAAATCTGGTGCAGAGAATGGACATTTTCATCAATGAAAGCATTCTTATTTTATTCTTATTTTATAAAGTTGAAAACATTGTGGGACAGGAGATTTGCTTATGATAAGCAAATTTCTAATTTTGTCACAATGTTTTCAAATGTCGTCTGTTGCAGATGCGTCAAAATGCGTCTGTAGAGAAGGGATTCAATTGAAACCCCCTAAAGGTCGGGTTCGTTGTGACTTGACTCCATTTAAGTTTTGTTAAACCCCTTAATGAAATAATTACGTGGCGGGATAACCTGAATAGGCGTAACACAGTTTTGACTTTGTAATCAAACTTGATAGATCAGATTATTGAGCGTTGCATTTTATATCCGACATCCGACATCATTGACACCGATCGAATGATGGCTTGATTCAAATACGCTCAAAGTTATAGGGCATCGTTTGCTTAGATTTTAATTTTGTGAGAGATTGATTAAATGACTGAGTTCAACACCGTTTTTCCAAACAGTGTTTCAGTTAGAGCATGGTGACCACAGCATCTGTCCTTGCCTTTTCTGGCTTACTATCTTAAGTATCCAATTGCACCTTTCGTCTAAGAAGTACCGAACTGTCCTTCCCGGTTGTGTTTTTTTTTTTTTATCAAATGGTTTACATTGAATACGCTCGTTATGATAAGAAATCAATCGTTTTTAACCATTTCCCACCTACAGACGCTTTCTGACGCCTCTACAGCAGAAAAACAAACAAACGAAAACAGTGTGACAAAAGAAGAAATAGATTACAACGAGCAATTTCTACTTTTATCAAAATGATTTCAATGGTTTTACGAACTTTCTTGTTCAGATGTTTTCCAAGACGTCTGCTGCTGTGTGAAAGGGTTAAAGAAAGTTGATCGTGAACGATTCGAACTCAATACCCATACTTCGAGTGCACTTGGCGTTATCGACAAACGGTTGCATGGTCCGACAACAAACACAATTGAATTTAGCTTTCCTTTGACAAATACATGCAATCTAAATACGTCATTTCGTTTTTGTAATACTTTCATTCTGCAAAGGTTCACCATGCTTAATCCCTGTAACACTTGTGAAACATTGTGACAAAAGGCTAAATCGCTCATATCGGGTAATTTATCCCTTTTTTCAACAATGTTTTCAGCTCTCGATAATAATTGAACTTTCATTTATTGAGATTTTTTAAGTTTTCAAAATCATCTGCTGCAGTTTTGTTGTAAAATGGTTAAGAGCCGCGCCTCGTGAGTTGTTGTCTTTTTGCGTCTGGCATGTAGACATGGGTGATTTAATGTATTCACATCGGCAGAGCCCAGTAACCGAGTATTAACCAAACTTATTTATTTTCATAGCCTAGTACTGGATTATGTATCCAGGGATCACGAATAAGTGAACTGTCGCCGTTATAGATCTGAAATAATGTTGAAAACGGCGTAACCCAAATACAACGAAATCCAAATGAACTTAGTAGTAGCAGTAGCAGTTGCGTTAGTAGTACACACTATAAGTATTATTTCTTGAACAATTGACACTGCTACTGGCAAAACAACATTGATAAATGAATCCGGGGAATATGCATCGAAATGATTTAGGAACGCATGATCTCTTTGTCGTATTATATTGAAGAGCTAGGCAGACGACTCTGAAAACATATTGGCAAAACACGTATATGAGACTTTTATCATTAAATATGACTGAAAACATTGTGGCAAAAGAGGGAATTGTTGCTTTTGTCTCGTTGTTTTCAAAAGTTGCCTGATGCAGAGGCAGCAGAAAGCGACTCTTTGTGCATGGGAAAGGGTTAATTAATAGGCATGAGCTAAACGCTTATAAAAAAGAACAAAGTGGAACCCTTTTGGGGGTAAACATTTATTTTCCTCAATCTACTAATGTTGAAACACTGCTTTAAAGGGAGCTATTGTTTGTAACGAGCAACCTCTCCTTACATTATGATAATTAACGTTAACAAATACATGCACGTGATTTCTTTCTTAAAACAATGGTGCTGTAAATGTCAATTTGGACCGGTCCTAAATTGAAATCACAGCGAAGAAGGTTAATTAACCCTTTCCCACCTGCAGACGCATTTTGACGCAATAGCAGCAGACGTCTTTTGAAAACATTGTGGCCAAAGGGATACTCATGATGAGCAATTTTTCCTTTGGCAACACTGTTTTGCAACTTTATTTAACAATTAAGCTTTCTTTCATGGCGATTTTTCAGGTTTTTGTCACTTTTGTTTGTCAAAGTCGTCTGCTGCAGATGTGTTGTATGTTGGAAAGTGTTAACCCTTTCCCTCATATAGACGCTTTCTGACGCCTCTGCATCAGTCGGCGTTTTGAAAACATAGTGACAAAAGAATAAATTGCACAAAACGTGCAATTTCTCCTTTTGCCACAATGTTTTCCACTTTTTGTCATAGGTTATCCATTCAATTATGGAGATTGTCTATGTTTTGACAAAATACGTTCAAAGTCATCCGCTGCAGAATTGTCGTATGAGGGAAAGGGTTAAGATTGTTATCAGCCTTTTCGGACTCGGTAAACAAGTTCAACGCTCTTTATCGTTAAATCTTTCGAAAAAGATTAAAATGAAATTTGAATTTAATGATTTGTTTTGTTTTTGCCTAATGCAAAATTGTATTTCAAAGCATTTTAATCTTTAACGAATTCAAGTCGCGTGTTAATTTGATTTTATGTGTTTTAACGAGGTATAAATTAAACATATCTTTCCCTTTCTAATAAATGAAAGCAAAACAAAATGTACAAGAGAGTATTTATTGTAAATTATTAATAATATTAAATTTGAAGTTAAAACACTGTGAAATAAACAAAGATCTTTAACCCTTACCCTCATACGAAAATTCTGTAGCAGACGACTTTGAACATATTTTGTCAAAAAATAGAAAATCTCTATAATTCAATGGATAACCTTTGACTCAAAACCGGAAAACATTGTTGCAAAAGGAGAAATTACTCGTTTTGAGCAATTTCTTCTTTAGTCACTATGTTTTCAAAAGCCGTCTGCTGCAGAAGCGTCAGAAAGCGCCTATATGAGGGAAAGGGTTAACTCTTCTCATATGTAACAAATCCGTAGCAGTCTTTTAAAACACCTGTACGAAAATATAGAACATTTCTATAAATAAAAGTATAATGATTTAATGAAGTTAAAACATTTTTGAAAAAGAGGAAACGGGACAATGAGCAATTTTTCGATTTGTCACATGGTTTTCAAAAGCAGACGAAGAGATATAAGTAAATTTCTATAATTATGTAACGTTTTAAAATGTTGTTCTAGAGAATCGATCAAAGGGGAATAACTCACAAGTGGAAAACCATTTGTATATCTCTCCAACTCTTCATGAATATCAGGAAAAGTATATCAAATACTACTAAATGAGTAACGTAGACGTCTATAGGTTTCTTTCATTACTACAGGGGTTGCAATGGCACTAAAAATACGGTTAAGGGCTAGGCAATGATGATGTTGTTGTTGTTGTTGTTGTTGTTGTTGTTTTTCTTCCAAAGAAGCCCCTGATCAATCGATGTTTACTGGCTACATTGAGCCACTTCATAGTTTACTGGATACATTGAGCAACATCGATGTTTACTGGATACATTGAGCCACTTCATAGTTTACTGGATACATTGAGCAACATCGATGTTTACTGGATACATTGAGCCACATCACAGTTTACTAGGTACATTGAGCCACATCATAGTTTACTAGATACATTGATCCACATCACAGTTTACTGGATACATTGATCCACATCAAAGTTTACTAGATTCATTGAGCCACATCACAGTTTACTAGATTCATTGATCCACATCACAGTTTACTAGATTCATTGAGCCACATCACAGTTTACTAGATTCATTGAGCCACATCACAGTTTACTAGATACATTGAGCAACATCACAGTTTACTAAATTCATTGAGTCACATCACAGTTTACTAGATACATTGATCCACATCACAGTTTACTAGATTCATTAAGCCACATCACAGTTTACTAGATTCATTGATTCACATCACAGTTTACTAGATACATTGATCCACATCACAGTTTACTAGATTCATTGAGCCACATCACAGTTTACTAGATACATTGAGTCACATCACAGTTTACTAGATTCATTGAGCCACATCACAGTTTACTAGATACATTGAGCCACATCACAGTTTACTAGATACATTGAGCCACATCACAGTTTACTAGATACATTGATCCACATCACAGTTTACTAGATACATTGATCCACATCACAGTTTACTAGATTCATTGAGCCACATCACAGTTTACTAGATACATTGATCCACATCACAGTTTACTAGATACATTGATCCACATCGTAGTTTACTAGATTCATTGAGCCACATCACAGTTTACTAGATACATTGATCCACATCACAGTTTACTAGATACATTGATCCACATCGTAGTTTACTAGATTCATTAAGCCACATCACAGTTTACTAGATACATTGAGCCACATCACAGTTTACTGGATGCATTGAGCGACATCACAGTTTACTGGATATATTGAGCGACATCACAGTTTACTAGATTCATTGAGCCACATCACAGTTTACTAGATACATTGATCCACATCACAGTTTACTAGATTCATTGGGCCACATCACAGTTTACTAGATGCATTGAGCCAAATCACAGTTTACTAGATTCATTGAGCCACATCACAGTTTACTATATACATTGATCCACATCGTAGTTTACTAGATTCATTGAGCCACATCACAGTTTACTAGATACATTGATCCACATCGTAGTTTACTAGATTCATTGAGCCACATCACAGTTTACTAGATACATTGATCCACATCACAGTTTACTAGATGCATTGATCCACATCACAGTTTACTAGATTCATTGAGCCACATCACAGTTTACTAGATACATTGATCCACATCACAGTTTACTAGATACATTGATCCACATCGTAGTTTACTAGATTCATTGAGCCACATCACAGTTTACTAGATACATTGATCCACATCACAGTTTACTAGATGCATTGATCCACATCACAGTTTACTAGATTCATTGAGCCACATCACAGTTTACTATATACATTGATCCACATCGTAGTTTACTAGATTCATTGAGCCACATCACAGTTTACTAGATACATTGATCCACATCACAGTTTACTAGATGCATTGATCCACATCACAGTTTACTAGATACATTGATCCACATCACAGTTTACTAGATGCATTGATCCACATCACAGTTTACTAGATACATTGATCCACATCACAGTTTACTAGATACATTGATCCACATCACAGTTTACTAGATACATTGATCCACATCACAGTTTACTAGATACATTGATCCACATCACAGTTTACTAGATGCATTGATCCACATCACAGTTTACTAGATACATTGATCCACATCACAGTTTACTGGATGCATTGAGCGACATCACAGTTTACTAGATACATTGATCCACATCACAGTTTACTAGATACATTGATCCACATCACAGTTTACTAGATACATTGAGCCACATCACAATTTACTGGATGCATTGAGCGACATCACAGTTTACTGGATATATTGAGCGACATCACAGTTTACTAGATTCATTGAGTCACATCACAGTTTACTAGATACATTGATCCACATCACAGTTTACTAGATTCATTGAGCCACATCACAGTTTACTAGATACATTGAGCCACATCACAGTTTACTGGATGCATTGAGCCACATCACAGTTTACTAGATACATTGATCCACATCACAGTTTACTGGATTCATTGAGCCACATCACAGTTTACTAGATACATTGATCCACATCACAGTTTACTGGATTCATTGAGCCACATCACAGTTTACTGGATATATTGAGCCACATCACAGTTTACTAGATTCATTGAGCCACATCACAGTTTACTAGATACATTGATCCACATCACAGTTTACTAGATTCATTGAGCCACATCACAGTTTACTAGATACATTGAGCCACATCACAGTTTACTGGATGCATTGAGCGACATCACAGTTTACTGGATATATTGAGTGACATCACAGTTTACTGGATACATTAAGCCACAACACAGTTTACTGGATACATTAAGCTACATCACAGTTTACTGGATACATTGAGCCACATCACAGTTTACTGGATACATTAAGCCACATCACAGTTTACTGGATACATTGAGCCACATCACAGTTTACTGGACTGGATACACTTTTGTTTTGACGCACCTGCAGCAATCATGACATAATGAGTAAGTTCTCCTTTTGCTACATTGTTTTTACCTTTATTCAATAATTGTACTTCCATTTATAGTGATTTTCTAAGTGTTTGCATATATTGCTGCAGATTTGGCGTACGTGAGAAAATGTTATTGATCAAACAATATATCCGATATGTATAGCAAGCCGTTTTCAGTACTATCTATTCGATTTAAAGATATCTCTCTAATTTTAAAATGTATCTCTCTAAATTAGATATATATCTCTTTAACTTAGAGATATATCTCTCTATCTTTGATCATGTTTGAGATATAGCTCTCTGACATAGAGATACATCTCTCTAACATGCTAACATATATATCTTTCTAAGTAAGAGAGATCTAATTTAGAGATATCTCTCTACGTTACAGAGCTATCCTAATAGTTGAGATTGTGTATTAAGGTTAGAGAGATATATCTCTAATTTATAGAGATATCTCTCTAAATACTTATTGGTTTATGTAAAATGATTTCTCCCCTAAGTCAGTATTCAAACAAATATGTCTTTCTTTCGACCAATCAAACGCGGTTATTGTTATTCTTCTTCATTTGGCATAAGACGAGCCCCGGAAGCTCAATCGGTGTGGGCTGTAAATCCAGGTGTTGTGGGTTCGAATCCCAGCTAAGCAAACAATTTTCCAGAAGTTTGACAAAAACCAATGCGTCGAACGCCATTCGTCTCCCACCCAATGGGCTAACTACAGTCAACACGTTTTTGTCAAGCGTCTTTAAAAAATGGCAAAGTTGAGATTCGAACTGGATTTTCAGCCCGCATCGCTTTCGATTGAGCAACCGGGCTCGTCTTACGCCGCATAAACGAAAGTAACCGCGTTTGATTGGTCGAATGAACACAAATAACCGCGTTTGATTGGTCGAAAGAAACATGCGTTTGTTTGACAATTGACTAAGGGGAGAATCATTTTAAATAAACCAAAAACTATTTAGAGAGCGATCTCTCTATCTTACAGAGATATCTCTCTAACATAAATAACTATCTTAAATATGAACATATCTTTCTAACATAGACTGAGAGATATATCTCTAAGTTATCTCTAAGTTATCGAGACATCTCTCAAACATGAGTGGCTTGGGAATATTGTTGTGTGGAGTACTGGTGTGAGAAAACCAGGAAATGCATGAGTAGGTAAACTGGCCGTGATATAACTGAGAAATTGTTAAAAACGGCGTTAAACCCCAATCAATCAATCAATCAATCAATCTCAAACATGAGCAAAGTTAGAAGGAACTATCTAGGTTAAAATCAAATAAATGGTAACACGGCTTGCCATATATATGCCACCAGTGTATAGATCACAGTGCCATATCCCAAATCCGGAGTCGTTTTACCTTTTTTTAAATTCGTCGGTGGATTAAATTCTAACTGGTTGACTAAACTACGGTGTCCTGTTGGGGCCAGCGTGTTTTTCTGTGGACGGCCTCTTATCGTGGGCAAAAAAAAAGTGCGCGGATTTAAGTTAAATTCGCGCGGTTTTTATAAAGGCTGTTTATATAGGATTCTATAGAGAATCCAGCAGAATTTGTCGAAAAAAGATGCGAAATTTTACAAATAAATCGGCGCATCTTTTTTTCATGGTTGCCAAAACATCAAACTGAAAAAAAAAAACGCGTTTTTTTTTTGGCCCACGATAAGAGGCCGTCCACAGAAAAACACGCTGGCCCCAACAGGACACCGTACTAAACACTGTACCGCTCTATCTGCCACTTCCGTCCTATTGTAAATTTCAAATTGTATACATAGTGCATTAGTATAGCTCAGACAGAATGATTTAAAAACTAAAAGTTACGCCTTTGAAATAATTGACTAGAAAAGTTATGAAACGTGATAAGAAAAGATGAGGTTCAATAATGTAAAGACAATAAAACAACACTACAGAGAAACTAAATACTTAAATGAATTCAACCATTTTACATGATACGATGTGAAAACATCTAAAACAATGTAACGATTGAAGTATATTGTTGATACACTTACGAAATTGTCGTGCTAAAATGAGAGATTTCTCCTTTGGAGCATTCGCTTCTTTCTTTTTTCTCGCAATGTTTGAAAGAGTCGTCTGCTGGAGTGGCTTCAATCGCCGACTGTATCAGGGACAGAGTTGATTTCTTCCAATAACAATAACATCCCATCTCATCGTGTTCACAACCAGGGTCTGGAAAGCGATTATCATAATCAATTAAAAATTGAAGTGAGACAAACCCTCATTTTAGTGTCGTCGAAATATTGGAAAAGCATGATCATTAGTCAATTACCGGCCCTTTAGTGGGCCGATTCAGGGCGGAAAGGGCCAAGTGTACTTGTTAACATTGAACGGCTGTGCTAGCGTGTAAATGCGCATATATGTCCTGGAGTTTAACTGTTTGTCCCAAAATGCAGCTGCGGCGATACACATCTGCGTAATGTATCGACCAGATCAGCCTGCACTGTCCGCGCAGACTAATCCGGTCGACACATTCCGTCTAAGAGTAGTGATAATCCACAGGAGGCAAAAGGTGTATATCCGGGTACGCCTGTGTGGCATACTTAGGCTGATCTGGGTCGATACTTTACGCAGAGTCCACGATGTTGATTTTCTCACGAGACGGCCTACACATTGAGTATTGCTAAGCTACGCCCCTGTACGTCATTATAAGTATAGAGCCTCCTCCGGATCATAAGCTGTAAGTGTAGCCTCTCTTGAAGGCATTGTGGCAAAGGGAGAAATTGCTCATGATGAGCAATTTCTCCTATTGTCACAATCTTTTCATATCTATAATGATTTAACTGTTATATATAGAGGTTTTCCCTATTTTTCCCTCGATGCTTTCGAAGTCGTTTTCTGAAGATGTGCTGTATATTTGAACGGTTTATAATGTCTTAATATTACGGAATTATCTAGATTATTTGCTGCATATTTTAATAGAAAGTAAAACGTTAGAAAAGGCGGATTTGTGCACAATGAACGGTTTTACTTTTCCCGAAATGGGGATGTGTTCAATCTGTCTGCCGTAGACGTGTCAGACAGCGGGGTGATTGTATCAAAAATAGAGCTCAATAATAGTCTTGCTGAAGAAATAATCGAATAATTATGTTGCTTTCTCTTAACGTCGAAGTATTGGATGATTTCAATACATCATGTTATGTAGTTTTTCTTTGTATGATTGAAGGAGAGGCGAACGATGTAATTCAAGACCAGACTGCATTTTGATCATGCTTTCTTTATTTTTCAATGAACCTGAAGTTGCATATTGTAACAACAACGGTTTTTTTAACGCTGTAACATTTTGCCACAATTGCAGCCGACGATTTTGAAGATGTGAAATGAGCAATTTCTCCTCTTCCAGGAATATCTTCTTCTCTATTCCGAGTGTGTACTTTCATTTAGAGAGAGAGAGTTCCCGTACGTATTGTCAGACGATTTCAAAGTCGTCTGCCGCAGTACGAGAAAGGGTTTAATGTGTGCCGCACTGTGTATCTACTTTATTTGATGAGAGGTTAATTTTCTCCAATTGAACAATATGGTCTGATTATGCAATTTAAAAGGCAAATTAACGAAACAATAGGCTTTAACCCTTTCTCACTTCTGGAAGCACTTTTACTTCTCTAGCAGACGACTATTGAAAACATCGTGACAAACGGAGAAATTGCTCATATTGAGCAATTTCTACTTTTGCGATAATGTTTTCCACTCTTTCGGAAACTTAAAGCTTGCAATATAGAGATTTTTCCTGAATTTTTTAAACATGTTTTCAAAGTCGTCTGATTCTGATTTGCTGTGTGTGGGAAAGGGTTGATATCGCCTATGGTTAGATGAATTTCAATTTTAGTTCCCATCGAGACAAAGCCATATGTCAGATTTTCCGTCTCTATTATTCATAATGTTCCGGTCATAAAACATAGAAAATAGAATGTATTATATAATCATTTAACTATGCGCAGAAAACAAAACAATTAAAAACCACGTCACAGGAAAATCGACATTCGGGGTATTGCGACCAGTGGGGATATCGATCGACTGCACCGATCAGAGTAGTCTATGTTCGCAATTGTATAGGTACACGGATTACGGTTGTACATAACCATGACATCGCGTGCAATTTATCTGATCCTATGAATAATTTCAAAACCACCGAATCTCGATTACAATTTAAACTTATTCACTTAACATTTATTGCAAAACAAGCTTTTAGCTTTCATTAATCACAGTTGATATCTGCTTCCTAGAGATATATCCATTTTTCGCGCCGTTTGTGTGGAAAAATCCCAAAAGGCAGAACCCGCTCATCACGGGATTCGAACCCGGGACCTTTGGTAGGAACCACTACCACTGCACAACTGTATTTGGTTTTTGATATGGCATGGATCAAATATATCATGTTCAGTAGTAGTAGTAGTAGTAGTAGTAGTAGTAGTAGTGGTAGTAGTAGTAGTAGTGGTAGTAGTAGTAGTAGTAGTAGTAGTAGTAGTAGTAGTAGTAGTAGTAGTAGTAGTAGTAGTAGTAGTAGTAGTAGTAGTAGTAGTAGTAGTAGTAGTAGTAGTAGTATTGTCGTGAAGAGAACTGCTGCTGACGCTTACAAGCCTCCTTGTTTGCTGTCATTAGCCCCAGCCGTCAGATTCGACATCTTTCGTTGACCTTACAGTGTACTTGATACAGACAAATTGGCACATTTACAGCAATATTATTGGGAAACAGAGATTGGACTCAACATGGACATGTTTCTCATTTACCATATTGTTCTGTTAATACATCCAGTAAAACCATGAACTATTTCCCATAGGCATACTCAGTTTAACGCATACGAAGCAGACGTGGTTTTAAGTCATTGTGGCGAACGGAGAAATTACTGACAATGGTTTCAACTCTATTCAATAATTAATTATACATTCATTGATAGAATGTGTTCCTAGTGTTGCTTAGATGAGTTCAAAGTCGTCTGCTACTGATATGGCGTGTGAGAGGAGGGGATAACAAGAGACTCGTTAAACTATTGTTAAAACAAAGCCGTGAAATAATGTATAATTTTATGCCAATTTAACCTCTTAATCGTCAGAATCACGTAACAGATCGCAACGAAGTATCATACAACTCATCCATTGTCCTGCTAGCCGATAGCTTTAAGGAAAGTATAAAAGTTGTTGAGAAGTATTGAATTTTTGTTTGTTTTTGTTTTTGTAATTCAATTACATTTCAATAAAAGCATAAGTCGACCATTGGAAATACTCATGATAGACTACCTTTTGACCCAAAATATCAAAATTATATTTAAAAATGTCCAGATGTTACAAATGTGTCCTAATGGGACGATCACACTGGCCAGAATGAGCTTCCGTTTGTTAGTGGTGTGATTTTCTAAACTGGCCGAATGTCCCTCCGAATGTGTTTTCCCAAATGTATCACGGAATGCTTTCCATTTGCTTTCTAAATGTTTTTAATATGGTTTCAGAATGCTTTCAGAATAGACCGAATACTTCCCACAAGGTTTCCTTTCCGAACGCTTTCCGTATGCTTTCCAAATGCTTTCAGAACACGGCCAATCAACCTAGAATGGACCGAACTATTTCCGCACGCTTTCGGAAAGCTTTCGTCATGTTCTAGGTCCATTCGGGGTGTTCGGAAAGCATACGGAAGCCAGCATCTCCAAATTTTCATTCCGAATGCACTAAGAACTAGACGCATGCTTCCCGAATGTTTTCCGTACATGTCACAGGATGAATTTCGCGGTGAATTCGCCCAAAAATTGCGATTGGATAGTGAATATTTTCATCTCGGTCACCCCTCTGTCGTCCCTCGACCTCTCCTTGCCAATATCTTACGAATATATTACGAATGCTTAACAACGCTTGCCAATGCTTACCAATGCCTTACGAATAGCTAACGAACGTTGCGAATGTTGCGAATGAGCTTACGAACAATGTCAAATAAATGCAGCGAATGCCTTGCGAATGTTACGAATGCTTGCGAATGCTTACGAGTGGGCTTACAAACGTTACGAATGCACTTACGAATGTTACGAATGTCTTACCAACGTTCCCAATGCCTTGCCATTTTCCGAACATTTGATGACGCGGCAGCGATTGGTATAAATAGCGGAGCAAATCTGCCTCTGGCTCATTGTTCGTTTGACTTTGGAAAAAACCCAGCAACACCACATTTCATCAAGAATTTCAAGACTTTCATTATTTCATTATTATGCGAATGTTACGAATGCTTGCGAATGATTACGAATGCGCTAACAAACGTTACAAATGCACTTACGAATGTTACGAATGTCTTACCAACGTTACCAATGGATTACCAATTCTTACGCAAATCGACGGCGAATGACCGTCTTCACAACATTCGCTGAAATTTAGGAAGCGCTTCCTAAATTGACCGATCTTCGTAAGGAGGTGGGGAATGACTTGTGAACGTTCCGAATTTGTTACCAACGCTTACGAAGACACGGCGAATGTTGCGAAGTTTGAGCGATTGTCAAATATTTCCATTCGTAAGCACATTCGCTAGCATATTCGCCACAGTGTGAGAGCAGCATAATTAATATACAAATTATAATATCCTTTCAGGTTTTAAAACAGAATTGTTTCAAAGAGCGGCGTTAGGTGATTAGGTTGTTTTGTTGCATTTACGTCAAGCGATATGGTAGTGATGCCCGTAGTGAAGCCCGTAGTGAAGCCCGTGGAACTACAATCCGGTTCTGTTACCCCCTTCCCACACCACATATGAACGATTTCTGACGCCTCTGCAGCAGACGACCTTTAAAAATATTGTTGAACTGTATTTAATA
>JASEVX010000002.1:105813539-105826986 GCA_031761405.1 Serripes groenlandicus
CAATTGATCGCAGACTCTAAATACATCATTCGGAACAATGCAATAAAAACAAGATTTACACAATAATTCGTAAATGTTCTCGGTTTGGATGGGCAATACGAACATTAAAAACACGTATTTAAATCTTTCAGCGCTGAATTCTCTAAAGTAGACTTTATGATGCATCTGTATTGTTTGTAAAAAAAAACACACCACAAAAATACCTCTGACGGTGAAAGTTTAGAGTTAAAATGAAAGTATTATTGTTGAAAATAGTTTTAAACATTGTTGCAAATGAGAAATTGCTCATCACCTTTTTTCACAGTTCAAAATTCGACTGCTGCAGAAGCGTCAATATGCGCCTCTTAGACATAATTACAGAAATTATATTTTTAAGACGTGATTTTTACCCGGTATATTCCGGTGTATGAAGGGGTTGCAATTAAGACATGTGCGAATGGTGATGACAATACGTTCCGCTTTCCGCGTCATTGAATACAGATTACTGTTTACGAAATTATGAATATTTTAAAAACCATCTCAATGATTAACCATCATTTCCTTTTTGCAGACTCATTTTGATGCATCTGCTGCAGACGACTTCTATAAACATTGCGGCAAAGGTAGACTTTGCTCATACTTAGCTTTGTTTCTTTATGCCACACTGTCTTCATATAATATTTATGTCCATATGTTTTCATATTTTAATGGCTAGAGCTTTTCATATTTGTATCTATACATTCTCAATGTCATCTGCTGCATATTTGTTACATGTTGGAAAGTAAAAAAAAAAGCTAGAATGCGATTCGTGGGTAAAATTACCAGTCTTGCTGGTAAACCTATCCGGACAGAAGCTTAGCAGTCGTAATGTATGGCAAGCTGTAACACTATATATTCGTATGAGATATGTCTCTCTAAGAAAAAGATATATATCTCTAAGAAAAAGAGATATCTCTCTAAAAAAAAGAGATATCTCTCTAAGAAAAAGAGATATCTCTCTATCGTACAGGGATATCTCCCTAGTTGAAAATGAGGTAGCTATCTCTTAACCCTTTTGCCGAGTCCCGGTGGCTCAGTCGGTAACGACGCGGGCTGTCAATCCAGGGGTTGTGAGTTCGAATCCCGGCTCGGCCAACTTTCTTTCCGACGTTTGACAAAAGTCAATGCGACATGCGTCATTCGTCTTCCACCAATGGGCTAAGTCTTTGTGGAAAAACAGCCAGTTGCTTGGGAAGATTGTTGTGTGGAGTACTGGTGTGCGAAAACCAGGAAACATATGAGTAGGTGAACTGGCCGCCGTGATATGACTGAGAAAGTGTTGAAAACGGCGTTAAACCCCAATCAATCAATCTTAACCCTTTCCCTCATATAGACGCTTTCTGATGCCTCTGCAGCAAACGGCTTTTTGAAAACATAGTGACAAAAGAAGAAATTGCTCAAAACGAGCAATTTCTCATTTTGCCACAATGTTTTCCACTTTTAGTCATAGGTTATCCATTCAATTATGGAGATTTTCTATTTTTTGAAAAAATACGTTCAAAGTCGTCTGCTGCAGAATTGCCGTATGGGGGAAAGGGTTAAACTATTTATTCGTATTAGATATATCTCTCTAAGAAAAAGAGATATCTCTCTATCGTACAGGGATATCACCCTAGTTGAAAATTAGGTAGCTATCTCTTAACCCTTTCCCTCATATAGACGCTTTCTGATGCCTCTGCAGCAGACGGCTTTTTGAAAACATAGTGACAAAAGAAGAAATTGCACAAAACGTGCAATTTCTCCTTTTGCCACAATGTTTTCCACTTTTTGTCATAGGTTATCCATTCAATTATGGAGATTTTCTATTTTTTGACAAAATACGTTCAAAGTCGTCTGCTGCAGAATTGCCGTATGAGGGAAAGGGTTAACTATTTTCCATAAATTTGATTAACATTTTCCCATTTTCAGACTACTCGGTCACACCTGCAGTCGATGACTTTTAAAATAATTGTGGCAAAAGGAGACATTGCTTATAAGGCGCCATTTGCAACAATGTTTTCAACTCTATTTGATAAATCTACTTACATCTGTCGAGATTATCAATTAAATGTTTTCAAAGTCGTCTGCTGCAGATTTCTTGTATGTGGGAAATGGTAAATGTTTAGATAAAGTTATACCGGAGCACCCATGCTCTCTGACCCAAATGTTCAATTATTGTCAGAAGGCGGATCAAAAATTCATCGCCTAAACTTCGAACCATGAAGGGCAAGATCAAACTGCCCGGATGTGTATATTAATCTGACTCAAAAATCATAAATGATCACAAAATAAATTCTTATCATTATTAGCGTTGCCCAAATAAGTAGTCGATAGATTGAAGTTTAACGCCGTCTTTAACAATTTCTCAGTAATATCACGGCGACCAGTTCACCTACTCATGCATTTCCTGGTTTTCTCACACCAGTACTCCACACAACAAACTTCCCAAGCAACTGGCTGCTTTTTCCACATAGACTTAGCCCATTGGTTCAAGACGAATAACGCATGTCGCATTGACTTTTGTCAATCGTCGGAAAGAATGTTGGCCGAGCCGGGATTCGAACTCACAACCCCTGGATTGACAGCCCGCGTCTCTACCGACTGAGCTACTGGGGCTCGGCGCCCTGATGAGTAGGACAAACGAAACCGGTTGGCACGTATAAAATCAATGTAGAGTATTGTTTTCGTTTTTACTGTAAATACACTAGTATATATGTATGTACGTGTTAAAGCGGGAATGAACTTTAACAGTCACATTATAAAAGTTAATAACGTATATATCAAATATAATTTAACCTTCTTTTAAACTGATCTGACGAGTCAGCATTTGTTTAGAAAAAATGTTTCGTTACCCGACAAAACATGTTTGAATTTGAATTAAACCACTCTTAATGACGGCATACCAAACACGAAATGGGCATGACTCAAAATGCCACCATGGCCGCATCATACTTCCTGAAATTAATGGTTTAACGCTCTCCCTCATATAGACGCTTTCTGACGCCTCTGCAGCAGACGGCCTTTTGAAAACATAGTGACTAAAGAAGAAATTGCACAAAACCTGCAATTTCTCCTTCTGCCACAATGTTTTTCACTCTACGTAATAGGTTATCCTTTCAGTTATAGAGATTTTCTATTTTTTGACAAAATACGTTCAAAGTCGTCTGCTGCAGAAGTGTCGTATGAGGGAAAGGGTTAAGGCCGTTTTTCAATCATATCACGTTGATAAGAGTACTTGCCCATGTGTCCTCTGGCTTTATCACACCAGTGCTCAGTCTTTCAAAGCAACTGGTGTTTTACCTACATAGACCGTTAGCCCTTTGGTGGATGTCTTATGATACTTGTCGCATTAACTTCTGTCAAACTTCCGATATAATGTTGGCTCTGGTTCGAACTCACAACCCCTGAATTGACAGCCAGCGTCGCTACCGACTGAGGTACCTGGCTCGGCAGAAATTAATTCCATAATTACGATAAAAGTGCCTACTCTTTCTTTCGATTTCGTCATATGTGTCCTCTAGAGCTTCCAGAATGCTAGATGTCGAACAGTGAAGACCCTGATCGGAGTGTACAGAGGCACAGGCTTATCCGGAACTACGCTGCTTACAAAGTCCCAAATGTCCGTTTTCATATGATGTAATCAGGTCCTTAACCCTTTCCCTCATATAGACGCTTTCTGACACCTCTGCAGCAGACGGCTTTTTGAAAACATAGTGACAAAAGAAGAAATTGCACAAAATGTGCAATTTCTCCTTTTGCCACAATGTTTTCCACTTTTTGTCATAGGTTATCCATTCAATTATGGAGATTGTCTATGTTTTGACAAAATACGTTCAAAATCGTCTGCTGCAGAATTGTCGTATGAGGGAAAGGGTTGAAACAAAAAGATAGCACCAGTCTATTCCTACCGGTGTAACCGCGGTAAAGCCTTTCCTATTTAATCGTAACCCAACACGAGTAATATACACAAATAATAAATAGAATAAAAAATCAAAGAGACATTAATATTATGTACGGAATGGAAACCGGTGTTATATTTCATTATCAACTGTCCGACCTTGATATCCGTTAATCGGCAGGGATCTATCACTTAATATATCTCTTAAATATTGAAACTGTATCCTAATGTATATTCCTATTCATAACCGTTTTCAATGTGTTATGCTCAACGAAAATGTCGATAACGGTTTATAGTCCGTGCGTTGTATGTCCGTACGTGTGTGTGCGTCCGTATGAAGTTTGGCCGACAGGCCGTGTTCATGAACGTTGTGTTTATTTCTCAGAAGCGTTAGCTGGCTTGAATTCATTGCTGCTTCAGTACCAAGACGAGAAGTGCAAAGTATTAGTTTCTGTCCCTTTTTACACTTAACGGCAATTAGGAATTATCGCATGGTTTTACGAATAATTTTTCTTGTCTATACAAGCCATGGTCGGATAATAGGTTTTGTTGGGGCTCTTTATTATATAGAAAATGAAAATATCATGGTGAACAAAAAACACAAACTGTTTTGTTAATTTGGATGAGAGACATGGCTTCAGTGGATTAGCCTTGGTTAAAGAACCCCCATCAACATGCAGTTGTATTTTCGACGCATCTGCAGCTGCAGAGGACTTTTAAAACATTGTAGCATAGAGAAAAATTGCTCATTATGATCCATTTGCCACAATACTTTCTTCTCTACTCAACAGTTGTACATTTATTTGTAGAGAATTTCCATAGTTTAACCCAGATGGTTGCAAGGTAGTCTGCTCCAAATTTATTATATGTATGAAAGGGTAAACCATTATTCTACCCTACGTCAGGCAAAATTGAGGACTTGTATTATCCATAAAATGTCAGCATATCAACAAGGGGACATGTAGTATCCATACAATGTCAGCATATCAACAAGGGGACTTGTATTATCAATACAATGTCAGCATATCAACAAGGGGACTTGTATTATCCATAAAATGTCAGCATATAAACAAGGGGACCTGTAGTATCCATACAATGTCAGCATATCAACAAGGGGACTTGTATTATCCATACAATGTCAGCATATCAACAAGGGGACTTGTAATATCCATACAATGTCAGCATATCAACAAGGGGACTTGTAGTATCCATACAACGTCAGCATATCAACTAGGGGACTTGAAGTATCCATACAATGTCAGCATATCAACTAGGGGACTTGTAGTACCCATACAATGTCAGCATATCAACTAGGGGACCTGTAGTATCCATACAATGTCAGCATATCAACTAGGGGACCTGTAGTATCCATACAATGTCAGCATAACAAAAAGGTGACTTGTAGTATCAATACAATGTCAGCATATCAACTAGGGGACCTGTAGTATCCATACAATGTCAGCATATCAACTAGGGGACCTGTAGTATCCATACACTGTCAGCATATCAACAAGGGGACCTGTAGTATCCATAAAATGTCAGCATATCAACTAGGGGACCTGTAGTATCCATACAATGTCAGCATATCAACTAGAGGACCTGTAATATCCATACAATGTCAGCATATCAACTAGGGGACCTGTAGTATCCATACAATGTCAGCATATCAACAAGGGGACCTGTAGTATCGATACAATGTCAGCATATCAACAAGGGGACCTGTAGTATCCATACAATGTCAGCATATCAACTAGGGGACTTGTAGTATCCATACAATGTCAGCATATCAACTAGGGGACTTGTAGTATCCATACAATGTCAGCATATCAACTAGGGGACCTGTAGTATCCATACAATGTCAGCATATAAACTAGGGGACCTGTAGTATCCATACAATGTCAGCATATCAACTAGGGGACCTGTAGTATCCATACAATGTCAGCATATCAACAAGGGGACTTGTAATATCCATACAATGTCAGCATATCACAAAGTGTTTTGTAATATCCGTGAAATGTCGTGATATCAACAATGGGATTATTAAAAGTATGGAAAAATCTCTACAAATGATGATATAGTTATTGAATTAAGTTCAGAAGATTGTGGCAAATGGAGAAATCAATCATCATGTGCAATTTCTTCATTTGAAACATTTTTTAAAAAAAGTCGTCTGCTTCAGAGGCTTCAAAAAGCGTGTGTTTATGGTATAATGTTAAAATCCAACCTATCAATCTAAAAGTATTGACCTGGTTTTCAAATAATTTCACAAAAAAGTTCACCGATGACCATCAACCAGATTCAATAATCAAACTATGTTGTTTAGCATTAACACTTTCCCACATGCAAACGCTTTCTGACGCCCCTGCAGCAGACGACATTTGAAAACATGTAGGCAAACGAAGAAATTGCTCATAATAAACATGACTGTCAGAGAACAGGGTGAAGATTGTATTTTAGATGTGCATTTAATGAACTTTACCTGGATGAACCATATTTCAACACTATCTATTTACATTGTTCGATGATGAGTAATTCCTCGTATAGAAATCCATTCAAAAGTGCAAATAAATTATTCCATTAAATCGAGGATTATGAATGAATTATATTTCAATTAAAGTATATTATATTATTCGAACCTCGTCCAATGTAAGATACGACAGTAATACACGTTGATTTGATGATATTTCATGGATATTACAAATCCCTTTGTTGATAATTATAATGATATTTCATGGATATTACAAATCCCTTTGTTAGATGTTTAACATTTCATGGATATTACAAATATTTTTGTTAATTTGTATTACAAATCTCTTTGTTGATATGATGATATTTCATAGATATAACAAATCCCTTTGTTGATATGGTGATATTTCATGGATATTACAAATCCCTTTGTTGATATGATGATATTTCATGGATATTACAAATCCCTTTGTTGATATGATGATATTTCATTGATATACAATGTTCAACGTCGTCTGTTGCAAACTTGTTGTATGTGTGGAATGATAAACGTCGTAGAGAACTACTTATACTCCACACAACATTCTTCATCGGCCCATTGGTGGAAGTCGAATGACGCTAGCCAAACGCTAGTCGAACAATTTTCATAGTTGACACTTATCAATGGCCTAGTTGGTATTCGTGTTAACGACCACCGGGGTGATGGCCCTCGTCATTACCGACTAGTGCGACAAACCGGCAAACACCTGGCAAAATCCCTCCCGCTAGATAGCCAAAGTCTCTTTCTATTCGGACGATAATTACCCACATTATCCTTTGCATGTGTTGTTCAAAAAGGTGTTATTGGTATGTAATCGTGATTTATCAGATTTTTATTGTGAATAAGAAAAAAAAAGATAAAAGGGAAGATATATCAAGTTTAGCCATGTAGACATTGCAATGAGTCATGGTATAGTTTTGAAAGCAAAACGTACCTATTTTATTGAAAGAATTTCCTCAAGTAGAGAGTGTAAATAATTAAATATATATTTGTTTTAATGGTGATATACGCAGCTTTCAACAGTATTTCAGTTATATCACGGTGTACAGTACTGCCTGCAGTAGTTACCACGGTATAAGGTACTACATGTAGTAGTTATCACGGTGTACAGTAGTTGTCATTGTGAAGAGTACTACCTGTAGTAGTTATCACGGTGTATAGTACTATATGTAGTTGTTATCACAGTGTACGGTACTACTTGTAGTAGTTATCACAGTGTACGGTACTACTTGTAGTAGTTATCACTGTGTACGGCACTACATGTACTAATAATCACGGTGTATATTACTACATGTAGTAGTAATCACAGTATACAGTACTACATGTAGTAGTAATCGCAGTATGCAGTACTATCTGTAGTAGTTAAATCAATGTGTCCCAGTACTACATGTAGTAGTTATCACAATTACAACAGTACTACATGTATCAGTTAAATCACGATGTACAGTAGTTAAAAGGGTTACAGTACTACATGTAGTAGTTATCACTGTGTATATTATTACATGTAGGAGTTATCACAGTGTCCAATACTACCTGTAGTAGTAATCACGGTGTACAGTTCTACTGAAGAAGTTATCATGACTGCAGTACTACCTGTAGTAGTTATCACGGTGTACAGTACTACTTCAGTAGTAGTTATCACGATGTACGACACTACATGTATTAGTAATCACGGTGTACATTACTACATGTAGTGGTAATCCCGATAGCACTACATGTTGTTGTACTCACAGTATGCAGTACTACTTGTAGTAGTTATCACCGTACACAGTACTACATGTAGCAGTTAAATCATACGATGTACAGTAGTTAAAAGGGTGTACGGTACTACATGTAGTAGTTATCATTGTGTATATTACTACATGTAGGAGTGGAGTTATCACAGTGCCCAATACTACCTGTAGTAGTAATCACGGTGTACAGTTATAATGAAGAGTTATCACAGTGTCCAATACTACCTGTAGTAGTAATCACGGTGTACAGTTCTACTGAAGAAGTTATCATGGCGTGCAGTACTACCTGTAGTAGTTATCACGGTGTACAGTACTACTGCAGTAGTTATCACGGTATATAGTACTACCTGTAGTAGTTATCACGGTGTACGGTACTACATGTATCAGTTATTAAGATGTACAGTACTACCTGTAGGAGTTATCTCGGTGAAGATTACTACCTTTAGTAGTTATCCCGATGAACAGTACTACATGTAGTAGTTATCCCGGTGTACAGTACTACCTGTAGTAGTTATTATGGTGTACAGTACTATTTGTAGTAGTTATCACGGTGTACAGTATTACCTTTAGTAGTTAGCACGGTGTATGTACTACCTGTAGTAGTTATCACACTTTGCAGTTCTACATGTAGTAGTTATCACGGTACACAGTACTACTTTTAGAAGTTATCACGGTGTACGGTACTACATGTAGTATCCATCACAGTGTACAGTATAGTAATCATGATGTATGGTACTACCTGTAGTAGTTATCACGGTGTACGGTACTACATGTATCATTTACCACGGTGTACAGTACTACCTGTAGGAGTTATCTCTGTAAAGAGTACTACCTTTAGTAGTTATCCCGATGAACAGTACTACATGTAGTAGTTATCCCGGTGCACAGTACTACCTGTAGTAGTTATCACGATGTACAGTATTACCAATAGCAGTTATCATGGTGTAAAGTACTACCTGTAGTAGTTATCATGGTGTACGGTACTACTTGTAGTAGTTATCACGGTGAAGAGTACTACCTTTAGTTATTATCCTGGTGTACAATTCTACATGTAGTAGTTATCACGGTGAAGAGTTATCCCGGTGTACAAAACTACCTGTAGTAGTTATCACTATGTACGGTACTACCTGTAGTATTTATAACGCTTTGCAGTAAGTTATCCCGGTGTGCGGTACTACATGTAGTAGTTATCACGGTGTGCGGTACGTAGTTATCACTGTGTACGGTACTACCTGTAGTAGTTATCCCGGTGTACAGAACTACATGCAGTAGTTATTCCGGTGTACAGTGCTACCTGTAGTAGTTATCCCGGTGTACAGTACTACCTGCAGTAGTTATTCCGGTGTACAGTACTACATGCAGTAGTTATTCCGGTGTACAGTACTACCTGCAGTAGTTATTCCGGTGTACAGTACTACCTGCAGTAGTTATTCCGGTGTACAGTACTACATGCAGTAGTTATTCCGGTGTACAGTACTACATGCAGTAGTTATTCCGGTGTACAGTACTACATGCAGTAGTTGTTCCGGTGTACAGTACTACTTGCAGTAGTTATTCCGGTGTACAGTACTACATGCAGTAGTTATTCCGGTGTACAGTACTACATGCAGTAGTTATTCCGGTGTACAGTACTACATGCAGTAGTTATTCCGGTGTACAGTACTACCTGCAGTAGTTATTCCGGTGTATAGTACTACCTGCAGTAGTTATTCCGGTGTACAGTACTACATGTAGTAGTTATCACGATGAAGAGTACTACATGTAGTAGTTATCCCGACAGAGATGCATCAGTCGTAATGCTATCCCAGCAATCATGAGAGTCAACGCGGGAAGCCATTGCTATCAGTTTTAAAGTTTTGGTATGACTCGACCGGAGATCGTACTCTGGCTCCAAAACTATTAAAGTTTAATTTGTGCTCAAGTATCTGATCAGTCAGAAACAAATTCATTCTCGAAATTGACCAACCAGAAGTCTTATTTAGAGAATTAAGTTAATTTCTGAGCACAGAGAACATGTTCAGCGTTATATAGTTTCGGATCCACGTAGACAGGCGCTCTAACCTAATAACAAAACAAAAATATAAAGAGCATCATTTAAATTGCGTTCAAATGGAACGGGTTAAATCTTTGAATATTTCAAACGCAGAGGACATTTCAAAAGTAATAACGAATAAATGATTATCCCCTTCACTGCTGAATGTAAGCTCTCCTCTGTTCTATTCTTGCATTTGAAGATAGAAGAATGGAGTATAATTAGGGTTAAGTTTAAGGTCCGAGATATATTTTGACTATGTGAGAGCCAAAATTTATAGCTCTTTTATCCCTTTCCTAACTAATCTGCCAAAATATATCAAATTTGTATCAACTCTATTCAATAATCATACTATCAATTGCAGACGTATTTTCGACGCACGTTCGGCTGGTGAATTTGAGAAACATTGTAGCAAAAGACAGATATTGAGTAAAATCTCCTTTTGCAACAGTGTCTTAACTATAATTAATAGTTCTACTTCCATATATGGATGTTTTTTCCGTAGTTTTTTCTACCTTGATGCTTTCAAATTCGCCTTCTACAGATATGAGATATCTGTGAAAGAAAACAAAAATATCGTGCCAGTTGAACGCTTAGAGGGTTTTTTATGGACTCGCTTTTTGAAAACGTTAGTTTAATAATTGATACGGGTCTAATCACCGCAAGAATATTGTAATATTTACTTAACTGTAACTTTAATCTTTCAAGTTGGTGATCATGTACTTATTGCCAGTCAACCCATTATAATTAGAATTTACGGATAACTAAGAATAAACCAATTAACTTGTATAATTACAATAGATACTAGAAATATATTTTAAATAATCTTTTGAAAGACAAGTATAAACGGAATATAGAACTTCAGTTATTCAGCCGCGACTTAACCCCTTTCTTACATGTAGCCGCATTTTGACGAGTCTATATCAGAAGACTTTTTAAAAACATCGCAACAAAAAGGGAAATTGCTCAAAACTCAATTTCTCCTTTTGCCACAAGGTTTTAATTTTTTTTCAGCAATGATACCTACAATTATAGAGATATTCAATAATTTTTAGTAGACATTTTCAAAGTCGTCTGCTACTGATTTGTTGTATGTGTGGGAAAATGTTAACCCTTTCCCTCATACGACAATTCTGCAGCAGACGACTTTGAACGTATTTTGTCGAAAGATAGAAAATCTCCATAATTGAATGGATAACTTATGACAAAAAAGGGAAAACATTGTGGCAAAAGGAGAAATTGCACGTTTTGTGCAATTTCTTCTTTTGTCACTATGTGTTCAAAAAGCCGTCTGCTGCAGAGGCGTCAGAAAGCGTCTATATGAGGAAAAGGGTAGCAGGGAAAAGGAGCAGGTAAGTTTCAATTTCGCCTGTACCCAGGCACAGTGTGATCAGGGTCGTCCCTGTTCGCCATCTAGTCCTGCAACCACCCTGGTAGCCCCGGGGGGACGGGTATGTCCAACATCTGACTAGATCGTTATATGTGTGTAATTTGATTTGAATATTCATTAAATGACCCTTTCCTACACACAGACGCTTTCTGCCGCCTCTCGTCAGACGAATGCTATAAACATTGTGGCAACAGGAGTTCAAATTTCTCCTTTTGCCATCATGTTTTCAATAAGTGTTCTTCGATTTATAGATATTTTGACTGAATGTTTTCAAAGTCGTAAGCTGCAGATTGTTTGCATGTTGGAAATGGTTTTGCTAGCGATATTATTATTTATTTCTAATTCCTCCCTATTAACATGATCACAGACAATTTTAAGAGAAATAATAAGCCAACCACATATTAGATTATATCTATTTAAGTTTGCTTCAACTTTTCATGATGAAATGGCTGAAGTAACAAATGAAGTGTATATATCTAGTGTTTGCAAAAGAGTCTACTAAACTACAGAAGTGATGGGAAAGAATGTCCTATGTCTTAACATTTCCTACATAAAACAAATCTACAGCAGACGTTGAAAACATTGTGACAAAATAAGAAATTGCTCATTGCTTCAGTAGGTGGGGGTTATAATCACCAAAAAAAAAAATACTTAAATACTTAAGCCAAGTAAGGCTAAAATGGGTCTTGTTGTACGTGTGTAAACTCCGGCGAGCTTGTACGTACGCGTGAAGTTTCACCAGAGCTGTCTATTTACAGTACTGTCCATCTACGTTTAGAAAGGTCGCAAGGGTCATGGTGAAATGCCCCTGGACAAGTTACATTTCATAGTGTATTACTTGTTTGTTTACCCAGGGATTATGAATAAGTGAATTATCGCTGTGGTATAACTGAAATAATCTTGAAAACGACGTAAAACCAAACAAAAGACAGCAAACAATCACACATTTATAACAGCTGTACTTCTGGAATTGTAACCGTCGTCTGCTTCCGCACCGATTCTGCACAAAACAGAGAAAATATACTTGCCTTTTTTTGCCTAGCATGAGATAACTCAGTCGTTACCGCCGAGGGCTATCAAAACCAGGGTCGTGAATGTAAATCCCTTTTCTGTCATCGATTCTTCTCCGCCAATGCGCAACACATGGTCTATGTGGAAAAGTAGCCAGTTGCCAGGGAATGTTGTTGTTTAGAGGAACCAAGCTCCGGCCCAACATTGTGACAAGCGTTACTCGTCTTTTGCCATGGGCTAACAGTCAATGTGGAAAACCAGCAAGTTACTACGAAAGTAGGATGTGTGGAGAACTGGTGTAAGACAGCCAGGAAACACATGAGTTTGGTGAACTGGCCGCCGTGATATGACTAACAAATTGTTGAAAATGGCGTTAAATCCCAACCCATCAAACAACAACAACTGTATGGCCGCCGTAATATAACTGAGAAACAGTTGAAAAAGTCGTTTAACTCAAGTCGATGAATCGTGCGGTGCTACTATATTATAAACTAACTGCTGTAGTCACACGGAATTAAATTTCATTTCGTTATCTTATCATCAGACAAGAGTAATAATTCAATATTTTCAATGACACCAAATTAAAGGGTGATGTTCACGTGTTACGCAGTTCAAAGATCATACATGTATTAATATCATATCGCGACTTGTTTGAAATGAAACCTGTCATTAAATCTGGTTAATCTGTTTTACCTTATATGTGGCCTTAGTGTCGTCTGTTTTAAATTCGTATGTGGGGGGTTGGGTGGCATCTGCTTATTTGTAGGAGAGAGAGAGAGAGGGAGAGAAAAGATATATATATATATATATATATATATATATATATATATATATATATATATATATATATATATATATATATATATATATATATATATAT